>JAALXN010000049.1:0-86303 GCA_012978555.1 Fusarium drepaniforme
CTAATCAATGTACCGAGTCGATATGGTACTCGATACCCACTCTATCGCTGCATGTGCTCTAAACAGGGTGTACCGGAAAAATGTCGACAAGATACGCCATTCGGTAACACACGGGTCTCACAGGATTTTTACAAGGACTTCGCCTTTTCTTTTACCCCGCATCTTTCGCTGCTAACTCAAACAGACTTCAATTTGGCCCAAGTGGTTCTCTAGTGGACAGCCTCTGCAACTCACGTTGGAGATATGAACTGGATTTGCTTTAAAAACGGCCATGACTACATCCCTATTTATGCGTGAATCTCGCGTGCAACACTCATTCTGGTTGCTCAATCCATGCGGGCTGTTTTCTTGTGCGAGTTCCTCCGCTTCCAAACGGCGCATCCCACAGCTGCCGGCAAATGACGCGGCATTTTTTCATAAGCCACAAGTTAGGCTGACCAACCTCCCAAGTAAGGTTGAAAATGTTTCTCCCTCTTATCAAGGTGATAAGCCAGAAAAGGCATAGATACAATGCTGTGTAACCACCTGTCGGACAACAGATAAGTCCCTGATAGGTCCGCAAATGTAATGTTCGTAAGGCAACCACGCGAGATTCTCCAATGCCCGCTTATGCCACCTGCAGATCAGGCCCTTTACGTAAATCCGACTCTCGATACACCTTTTCTTGTAAGCTTACGCACATGTTGTACAACCAACCGTTTCACAGCCCGTCAGCATTCCAAGGCACGAGACGCCCAACAAGTGTGATATTGAAGTTGTATCACGGGGTCAAAGCGTCGAATATGCATATTAATGGCCCGAATTCCGCCCCTACCTGTGTCATGAGGGTGTCGTGGATGTGTCAGGTTACCAAACTTGTTCAACATGCCGCGCTCTAATACGAGTCGTGGGGCTTTTTGTCTGCTTCCCGTCCCGCACATGCAGCCAATGGATGAGGAATGTCTCAGCCCTTCACATACGCAATAGCCAATCAGCAGACCTATCAACTCCCGTGAATGATCTGCCGGACATGTCAATCTGACTGTCAGCTAGCCTCCCGCTTTCAGCTCCGATCGAAAGTGGGATGGAGCTGCAGGCTTACAGACTCTTCCTCAGCTGCAACTACCCGTCGCTTACGCCTTGAAAAGGGTTATCTCACGCGGGGTAGAATGACGTGCATGCTCCTTTTGGTACTGGGCTGAAGCATTAGAACGCTGTCTCCCCCCTCGTCTTACCCTCGCGGTTCGATGAATTCTCATCGAACCTCTAAGCATTGCCCAACATGTCGCTCTTCGCTCGCTTTTGGCATGCTGTTGTAGGCCTGTTCACATGGCTAACTATGTCGCCTGTGTCAGAGTATGGCTTTCATCATCCAGCTCAGCGTCCTCTTGGACCACCACCCACACATACCCATGAACCTGACCATGGTCACTACCCAATCTTTCGACCTCCAGCGCCAAACCCAAACGATCATGACTTTGTCTGTGACTACAGTGCAATGGAAGGATGGTTCCCTTGCTCTATCCCTGAGAACAGAGAATGCTGGCTTCGAAACAAAGACGGTCAAGAGTTCAACATTCATACCAACTATGAGAAGTTTGCTCCAATTGGCATTACTCGACACTATACTTTGAACGTCACCGATAGCACGTACAATGCCGACGGTCAACCCTTCAATACAGCGAAGCTTTTCAACGGGATGTATCCTGGTCCTTGGCTTGAAGCGTGTTGGGGAGATGTAAGCAAGATTGAATCTCATGTGGTGCAAGTCTCAAGCTCACTAGTTGATAGACCCTCAACATCACTGTGGTCAACAACATGAGCGATAATGGCACTAGTATCCACTGGCACGGAATCCGACAGAACCAGACCATGGATATGGATGGTGTCAATGGTATCACCCAGTGTCCTATTGCGCCTGGCCAAAACTTCACATACAGCTTCAAGACGACACAGTATGGAACCTCTTGGTATCATAGTCACTACTCTGTGCAGTATGCAGATGGCTTGCAGGGTCCTCTGGTGAGTAGAAGCAGTCACGTGCACTCATTTACTGTGAATTCCGGCTGATGGACTACTGCGTATACAGACAATTCACGGCCCCACATCTGCTCCCTTCGACGCCTCCAAGCGCCCGTTGCTCATGACTGATTGGTGTAAGTCTCCGACGTCACAAACTTAGACCATCCAAGTACTAACACCAACCAAAAAGCTCACAACAGCGCTTTTCAGCTTCTATTCAACCGCAACTGGGGAAACAAAACTATCCTTCTCAACGGCGTCGGAAACGTATCTCACTACGGTTATACCCCGACACTTCCAGTACCGAAAAATTATGAATTGCATTTCAACAAGACACCAACCGACAGGCCCACAAGGCCAAAGAGATACCTACTCCGCTTGATCAACACCTCGTTCGACTCCACTTTTGTCTTTTCCATTGACAATCATTGGCTTCAGATCGTGACGGCAGACTTTGTGCCTATCGAGCCATACTACAACACGTCCGTCTTGATTGGCATCGGTCAACGGTACAATGTCATTGTCGAAGCCAACCCACTTGCTGGTGATGACAATCCCATTCCAGAAGACGGTAACTTCTGGATCAGAACTTGGGTTGCAGACAATTGCGGTATACAACCTGGAGGTGCAGGCTATGAAGAGACTGGTATCCTCCGATACGACAACACAAGCAAGTCAGACCCGACATCACGACCTTGGACAAAAATCAGCAAAGCCTGTTCCGACGAAACATACTCATCACTGAGACCCAAGATCCCGTGGTATGTCGGTCCAGCAGCCAACGCCAAAAAGGCAGAAGACCTTGCCGGCGAGCAATTCAACGTCACCCTTGACGGGAGCGCAGGCTCGAGGCCAGAGTTTGAAGACTACCCTCTAGCTCTCTTTTCGATGCAAGAGTCCGCCGATCCAGACTTTAGACCGCTTCAGATTAACTATTCTGACCCGGTCATGATGCATCTTGATTCACATGTCAATACTTTTCCTCGCAAGTGGGTAGTGATACCTGAAGACTATACCGAGGAACAATGGGTATTAGCTTACCTCACAACAACTCTACATCCAGCACATCTCTGACAAGTATTCATAGGTTTATCTTATTTTAACAATGGAGGATAGTAGCGTCCGTACGAGGGCTCACCCGGTAATGTCAACTTTGATCACCTCCTTACCAGATCATCTAACGAAAGCCCTATAGATTCATCTCCACGGACACGATTTCGCTCTTCTGCAGCAAGAGGAAAATCAAGAGTACCACCCCAGCAGACTCAATCTCACCCTCGACAACCCTCCCCGCCGGGATGTAGTTCTCTTACCCACTGGCGGGTTCGTTGTCATCGCCTTCAAGGCTGATAACCCTGGCAGCTGGCTCATGCATTGTCACATAGCCCGACATGCATCTGAGGGTTTGGCATTGCAGATCTTGGAGCGTCAGAGTGATGCCAATAAGCTCTTCCCGTGGACCTCTCCTAATATGATTGAGGCGGAGAGGGTGTGTGATGATTGGAAGAAGTGGCATGCGGAGAATGAAGATCTTTTTGAGGGTGACTCGGGCATTTAGGGTCAGGCAATTACAAGCACTATATAGGGTTTCCGCTATCTTATCTAGTCAAGACCCTGCCATTCAGGGTAGCAAATCGTCAGGTAGCCATCTACACGAGTTGAAATGTCAAGTTCGTATCCAGATCCAAGTTCGTGTCCCCATCGCGTACCAATCTCGGTAATGAATACGAGGCCTAGAAGACTAAGGTACCTCCCCTGTCACGTAACTCACATAACACCTTTTGTTGTTTTTTCTAACTGCACAGCTCATCACGAGAATATCACGTGCAGGCACTCGTAAGCCGAGCAAAAAGATCGCGCCCTTGAATTCCTCTTCCTTTTCTACCTATTACGCCCCATCACGCTGCAAATTGCACCGCTAATTACAGCGTGAAAAGGGCCATTTTCATAACCAGGTTACTGACCCCCTATTGCGCTAAAGATGGCCTTTCTTATGGCATGTATTATGTGCATATCGAGCTACAATAGGACCCGCAACCGGTGCTGCAATTGGTGCCGCAATTGTGGCTTTAATTGCGAGTAATTGAGGCTATCGCGAGATGGCCTTGTGGTGTGTGTGGTGAAAAAGAGGAAGGTTAGGCAGTTGATTGGGCGCATCACGTGATCGACACGTGATGCGTCACGGGCCAAAGCAACCAGTAATAGGCTGTCAGAATAGCAAGATCAATTCGTGCGCAAGATCAAAGTACACTCATTAACACACAACAGCATCAAAACCAAACACCGTAAACCGTGTCGGCTAAAACCTTATGCAGAACATAGAAGTAGCATGTAGGCAATCTTTCGCACACGTTAAAGTCGCTACATTATAGGAGAGTCGCAGCCCTGATACTCGTATATCGGGCTGAGAATCGCCAGCACAGGCGCACTTTCAAAAATGCGCTGTGCGGCCGCCCGAAACAGAGCTAGGCAAAAACAGAGTGCTAGAGAGAAGTACAAGGACTCTTTAATGTGCCTGATATGCTAGTAAATTCCGTAATACTTGATTAGAGGTGAAAAACAAGAGGCAAGCATCCATGCCTTTGGGAAAATGAGAATATCGGCACTGAAATGCTGGCACTTTAGGCCACTCTAATGAGTCTGTGGAGTTGGTGTATTCTTTTATCTTGTGCCTGACCAAGTGTCACTGAGCAATGGAGAAAATCTGACATTGACTAGGAATTATCCATTCCCAATACTCACTTGACATCAAGAAACCAACACTAGCCATAGAACGGCTTCTATTCGTGCGTCTATCAAGCCACGTCTTTCATTCCCGAGACGGGCGTCTAGACCTCGGTACAGGGTGTAGGGATCAGTAATGTTATTTAGTGTACGTGAGGCACAGAGTATGGCGAGCAACGGGAAGTCTAATAGTTCCCTCTTAGAGGGATACCTCTCGCTATGGTCCAATAAAGGCTATGATACATAGTAAAATGTCCTTGTGGTGAGGTAGAAGTGTTCCCATCTTTTAACATTACTAATCCCTACACCCTGTACCAGTGGGCATTAAGAAAATCATCATTCCAGTGTAGCACCAATGGCAGACAAGCGATGTGTGCACGGGTCACATGAAATGCTTGACGTTTTATTTGGATGACTAATCGTCACCGTTACATCACGTGAACCGTTTTGGTACTTCTGGCCTTGCCTATGCAGGTGAAATTGATTCACTGGTACTTAGCCCGCCACACCGACATCGGATGCCGCTCTCGGCACCCAGCGCCCCCCACGTTGTCAAGCCTGAACGGGGAAAACTACATGCAGGAACCCGTCGCGGCGTTGCCTCTACCATCCACCAAAGAAAAATGCCGAGCCAAGCAAGGCGCCAAGCATTATGTAGTAGCAAATCTGATCACTTGGCAATCGCATGGCAACGCCACAGCCGTTCCAAGCCACCATGTGTGGCTAAACTTGGCATCTTTGAGATAATCACGCGTTTCTCCGCTGGTTAAATCTCCGTCCCGACCAGAGCCGGTTAGAGCTCATCGGGGATCTAGACGAACCACCAATGGGTAAGCTTCCGAGGGAAGCATGATGTCAGCTACGCAATCATTGGATACGAAGTCTAGGGTTAGCATTTCCACTCATGAAACTGAAAGGGGCCACATCGTATCTCTCACCGCCAGCAAGAGACATGCCTTCAATCGGGTCAACTACCACTTGCAGACAGTTTACACCGCTATCATAACAAAGGACGGGATTTTTACGATTCCATACAATGGCTACAATGGAATGGGCGTAGTAACGTGACCCGCCAAGTGGATAGTCTTGCGTGTGCAAAAAATGATTCACATTCGCAACGCTTCGGAGTTCAGATTCCAAAACGGTTCAATTGGATTGTTATGCGGTTTCAAAAAGTTCCAGACTCTCGGCTTCAGGGTAGTTTGATGCATTCCTCACATGCGTGGAATGTCATGTCTCAATTACTCCCGAGATCTTGGGTTCTGGAACGATAATGAAGGGAGCAAGGGTTTACACGAGCTGGACAGTCGTCGCACCTCCATGTTAAAACCTTGATTGATAGCCAATCAATTGACTGGGATGCATTTAACGTTCAAAAATGGCATGATGTTATTGTCTCCAGCCCAACAGGGGGCACAGGGATCAGATCGAGAAAGGCGACTTCTAAGAATAATTCGTCACCCCCTGTGATGCCTCCACAAATTACCAATCGATCAGGCGGGGGGGCCTTTACCCCTGCAGTAGTCAGCGCGGCAGTTCAGCTTACTCGGAATGGCCGATGTATGCGATGTGCCGAAATGAGAAAGACCGGATGATACGAGAAGGTCCATGCATATGCATGGCTCGTATGCAGGTACCGACCCCCATCAAAAGGGCCATCGGAGCCGAGATCCGACAGCCTTCTATTGGAAGACAGAAAACCTCGTATTGCAAAACTAACCTTTGAGACCGGGCCCAATTGGAGTGTGGGAACGCCGACGTTACTTTCAAGGCATGAGACGAACCTAACACCCAACACGTCCTAGTTTACCCCAGAAGATCTAAACTAGAAGGTTTTCATGATATCATTCTCGTCTAGCATTATCCACAAAGGGGGATACCCATTCGGTGCCATTTCCCAAATAGACGAACTGTCAAAAGGTTATAAAAGCCCGACTTCCGACAGCAACAGACAGTTCTTTTTCTCCTCAGCCTCGCTCTAACCAAACAAACTACACTCGTTTTCTACAGCGCCTTCAAAACGCTTACACTCGCTCAAACCAAATCAACAAAACACAAATAATTCACAATGGGTTTCACCACTCGCGCTGCTGTCGCCGGGCTTCTGCTCGGCGCCGCCAAGGCCTCTCCCGTCTATGGCAACGGTACTATCGCCTACACCACCGAGGTCGTCACTGCTCTGACCACCTACTGCCCGGCTGCCACCACCCTCACCTACAACGACAAGACCTACACCATCACCAAGGCCACCACTCTAACCATCACCGACTGCCCTTGCACCATCAGCAAGCCCGCCAAGCCTACCGCCACTGGTCCTCCCAAGGATGCTTGCGCTGAGCACTGCTACGAGGCTTACAACGAGTGCCGCACTGGTGCCGGTGCCAACATGGCTACCTGCGCCGCCAAGTATGCTGAGTGCCTTGGCTACAGCCCCTTCGGTGATGATGGCTCCCTCGTCACCCCCACTGCTTGCTCTAAGAAGCCTGCTCCTACCAAGCCCGTCTACACCACCGAGGTCCTGACTGCCATCACCACCTACTGCCCTGAGCCCACCACTCTCTCTTACAACAACAAGACCTACACCATCACTAAGCCTACCACCCTCACCATCACCGACTGCCCTTGCACCGTCAGCAAGCCTCACGGCCCTGCCCCTAGCGTCCCTGCTCACGACTGCGCCAAGGAGTGCACTGATGCCTACAACTCTTGCCGCACCGGCCCTGGTGCTAACATGGCCACTTGCGCTGCCAAGTACGCTCAGTGCCTGGGCTACAGCCCCTTCGGCGATGACGGTTCTCTCAAGACCCCTACTGCTTGCTCTGCCACTGGCCCTGCCCCTACTGGTCCCGCTCCCACTGGCCCTGCTCCCACCGGTCCTGCTCCTACCGGCCCTGCCCCTACCGGCTATGCTCCTCCTGTTGTTCCCGGCAACGACTGCCCTAAGGAGTGCTCTGAGGCTTACAACAAGTGCCGCTCTGGATCTGGTGCCAACATGGCCACCTGCGCTGCTGAGTACGCCAAGTGCCTTGGCTACAGCCCCTTCGGTGAGGATGGTTCTCTCATCACCCCCACCGCCTGCTCTGCCACTGGCCCTGCTCCTACCGGCCCTGCCGCTACTCCCACCGCTAGCAACCCTCCTGTCGTCACTGCTGGTGCCGGCCGCATCGCTCCCGCTGGCATGCTCGTTGCCCTGGGTGCCATTGCCCTCTTCTAAGAGGTTGATGGTGATAGCATGATGTAGATGCAAACGCCGACATGGCTCCGATATACTTCCTTTCAACCTTTATAGAATATAGTATACGCATATATCAAGCTTCATGTTGAGACGCAGCCTCTGAGATGCGTGTTGTCTTGTAATAAAAGTTTATCGACTTAACTATGGCTCTGGTGACTCTTTGATTCGTTTGTGATTTTCCGCTTGTGATGACTTTGACCGTAACTCAACTACCATCAATCAGTATATTTATTAATGGAACTCAATTGCTTTTGTTGAAAGTCCCTCATTACTGGCGCCAATCGCAACGGTTATAGACCAGTTTCTGCTCTGCTTTCAATCGTTTGTTTTGTTGCTTTAGACCTTTGTTGGCAAGACGTTGTGTATAGGGTAGGTGAAATGAGATGCAGAGATTCTCAATCCACCATGTCGTGTTCGATGGAAGGTTCGAGAATGAAGATACCATCGTGACAAATATTGAGTTTGGGGATCACACCGGAGCCCGAGTGGTAGACTTGTGTGAGCACACGGATTTCCTCAATCTGGAGCGCGACTCGTTCAAATTCCTCGAGTCTCCAACCCAACCAAGTAGACTAGAAAGACCAACTCCAGTCTTTGGGGGCGTACTGTCACTAGTCGGGTGCGCTGGTCAAAAACGAGCTGAACTCAAAGAGAGTGATTTGCTACCAAGTATTAGAATGAGCCTGTTGACACCATCTCGTTTCTTTTTCTCCTTTTGGGCTATCGTGTGTCGTCTTTTCGACCAAGTTTCGCCACCCCAACGCGAGAACCGTATTTTCCCCGAGAAAGAACTCGGTGCTTATAGAACAAGTCCATATGGGGGTTGCTATAGAATCAAACATCACCTCACCACCGACGAGATCAAACCCTTGGATAACGGGGAATGGCGCTAGAGAGTTATAAAGGATGGCACCCATATCTTTTTTTTCTGGTTTAACATATGGATATTAGTGTCCGGAGTCCTTTAGTTCCAGTAGTTCAGGGCCCTGTTGACCATGTGCGACCCTCGAACTATGGACAAGAAAGGTGTCTTCGACACGGACCGGGTCGGGCCTCACTATAGTGGCGAGATGCGCGATCTTGGGTTCAACGAGCAACAGCAATGGTACTAGCTGAGCAATCAGACTCAAGATGAGGTATGTCTATTCGTCTGCTACGACACCCGTCCGCCGTAGGAAGTTCTAAACTGTGAGTTTCTCTTGAATTATTATGGAATATTATTGTAAACACCAGACCTTCAGAGCAAGCTACTGGGGATAGTGAGGAGCTCCTATGCCAGCTGGGCCCTGTGATTGGGATCGCAAATTGCCAGGAATCCGAGAGAAACGACGACAAAAGGAGAGCTGACCAGCCGTATCCAGAGTGATTTATATCGAAGACAACTAATTGACCTCCTCGCCCAGCCTAGAGCGCAACTCCACACAGACCTCCAGAACATGCTCGTGTATCATGCGCGCCGCGACATCAGCATCCAACTCCGTCAGGTCAAGCTCCATCTGAAAGGGGTCCCCCGGCGACTGGTGTATCACATCGTTATCACGGATCTGCGCCACCAGCTCCGCGTCCGTCAGCTTGCCGTGCAAGGACCGCTCTGAAGAGGCTAGCCGGCGCAGATTCTCCTCCTTGCTGCAGGTGACGGTGATGGGGATAAAGGTGCAGCCGCGACGTGCCGCCATGGCGCGATACTCAGCCATGACGGTGCGACCGATGTCATCGTCGGATTGAAAGTCTGTGAAGACGAAGATAGAGTCGAAGGTGTCGCGGGACGTCGCCAGAGTGTCGAAGACGACGGCCCGGATCGCGCGCCGTAGGGGCTGGTAGTCGGTGCTGGAGCGCGGTAGGACGGCGCCGGCCGGGTCGATGAGTAGGTGGTTGTGGACCAGTTTGCCGTTGTACGGCGCGAGCAGGGCGACGAGCTTGCGGGCGATTGTGAGCTTGCCTATGCCAGGGAAGCCGTTGATGTGGACGATTGGTAGAGTCATTGCGCTGGACTTGGTGGCTGGCTGTCTTCAGCTCGTGAGTCAGTTACCCGATTGCGGAGGTAGGAGAGAGGCCAGAACAGATTTTACCTTTAAGCCCGTCTGCGAGTCCCAAGGCGAGTTTTATTGACAAGAATAAGTTGTTGACTTGTCAATCGCGGCTCAGTTGGCATCACCTCTTTGTGATGCGGTGGGCAGGAGAAAAGAAGCGGGAAGGTGGTGTGAGTCAATGGCTTGGATCCTACCGGAGAAATGGCTTGTTCCATCAAGGCCGTGGCTTTGCAGTTGGTTCCTTACACTTCTATCCAACCAACAGAATACTGCGCCTCAACGGTCAGAGACACTCGGCCCCAACACGAAAGTGTAAGAAAGGGATGGCTAATGTGGCAAGACAGCCAACATGGTTCGCGGTCTTATGGCTCACTTATCCCATCGAGGGTCGGGCTTCAACTTAATAAAAAACACGTTTTTAATATATTATAGCATCATATCCCAATGCTGACATAGGTGTAATTTTTTTCTAGCCTTCTTGCTGCCTGTAGTAGAAGACTCATACCTATCTGCATCATGAAAGGTTAAACTTCTCCAACATGGCTCGCCTAGGACAGACGACGCAGTTCACACATCTGCCTAGTCAGGTTTCTGTATTAATAATCTCTCTTCTCTTGCGTATGAACCATAGTTATTCGGTCTTCTTAGAGCGAAGTGCATAAAATGCTTTGCAAAGGGCGAAAGGGTGCACGCACGCTGTGAGTCTTTGCCGTCACAAATACGACTTGAACCAATGAGGATTGAGAACTAGGTCGATATGTAATTTATTTAGTGTTCTAAATCGTACTAGAGAGTCCACGTAGGAGCTTTCGGAGACAAGCCCGAAGATGATAACTGATTTCGCCATCCAAAGGTCGCTAAAAATTCCTTGAGACGGGGGCTTTCTTAAGCCTTCACATCTATTTTATCATCATGGCACAACGCTGGGTTAAAGTCAGTAGTTTCTTGGAGAATATTCTACCTACCTACTATTCTGTCTAAAGTCTCCTCTCCGTGAGAAGTAGCTCATTTGATTGGCAATGGCGCTGTCGGGCTGTTAACGAACAAGGCAGCCAATCCTTTCATAACCAGAGCAACGAGAACTGACAAGATAAACAACTGCCGACTCGGCTATTTAACCCCTTCATAAAACTCGAAATGTCTTCCCGTCACACGCTAAGCGATCTCGGCCTAACGACCAAACGCCGTCATCAAAGTACGTCAAAACCTCCTCTCCGAAACGTTTATATCCGAAGAGCACTCGGTGACGCAGCAAAATAGCCGACAAAGCTCTACAAATCACGTCTCGACAATTACCAGTGACGTCACCCAATTGGCCCCAACACGGAACCTGAGTGCCGGCCGGGGCATTGGGGCCATGTCGGAGCGGAGACGTTAGAGCCGGGATTAAGATGTGACGCCGAAACCGGTCCCGATCCAGGCACTTAAAGGAGCAGGTAAAATCCTTTCATCGCCTCCCTGTTTTTCTTGATCTTGTTTTAATCATAGATTTCACGCGCAGCCTGGAATGTGTTGCAGTTTATCAATATGCATCTCGCCGATGAAAGAGGGGAACTCAGTGATGAAGAATCATCTATTTCATCAAGCAGCCATTCCCGAACCGAAAACGACGCCAATGGAAACTCGTGGGGAAATGGCGGACTCGGGTTGACAAGGACCATCTCTCGACGAGAATCTATTCTTTCGCGTATTCGAAGTCGCCCAGTTCCCCAATTCACGCATCCATTATCTCATATCAAAACGACCGAAGATCAACTTGTTGACTTTGATGGTCCTGATGATCCATATCGACCGATAAACTGGCCAACCAAGAAAAAGGTCATGACGACTTTACTCTATGGTCTTGTCACAATGTCAGCTACTTGGGCATCATCCGCATACTCTGCGGGTACAGCCCAAGTTGCAGAGCACTTTCACGTCTCTAAACAAGTCTCGACGTTGGGAACTACCATATTCCTCCTCGGTTTCGGAATTGGACCTCTGCTTTGGGCACCTCTTAGTGAGGTTTACGGGCGGAGGTTGGCTGTTCTTATTCCCATGTTTATCGCCATCAGTTTCAGTTTTGGAAGCGCAACAGCGAAAGATTTTCAGACTTTGATGTTGACGCGTTTCTTTGGGGCTCTTTTTTCATCAGCACCAGTTACAAATACTGGTGGTGTTCTTGGAGATTTATTTTCACCATCTGAGAGAGGAATAGCAATGGCTGGTTATGCCATGGCCGTGGTTGGTGGTCCAGTCCTTGGTAAGTTCAATCCACACTTTATCAAAATTCACGAGTCAAATTCAGATACTTACTTATTTCAAGGCCCTATCGTCTCTGCTGCTGTTGTACAAGAGCCATCACTCGGATGGCGCTGGGCCGAGTACCTCACAGGTATCGTCCAGGTAATCTTTCTCACCCTAGCCGTCATATTTATCGACGAGAGTTATCCACCTCGACTCCTCGTATACAAGGCCCGCCGTTTACGTCACGAGACTGGAAACTGGGCATTACACGCCAAATTTGAAGAATGGGACGTAAGCATCAAAGAGCTCGCCAAGAAGTTCCTGGTTCGCCCTATTCAGCTACTTTCTACGCCCATCTGCTTCTTAGTTGCTCTCTACGCCAGTTTCTGCTATGGTATTTTGTACATGCAACTCGGAGCCATCCCCATTATCTTTGGAGAGATCAAAGGCTGGAACCTTCTCGTATCCGAGTTACCCTTCCTCTGTATCTTTATAGGAGCTGTTCTTGGTTGCGGAGCCAACGTTTACAACCAACTGCTATACAACAAAGCTTACCATGCAGCTGGAAACCGAGCTGTTCCTGAGAAGCGACTTCCCCCAATGATGATGGGATCCTTCATCTTCTGTGGTGGGCAATTCCTAACAGGATGGACTGCACAAAAGGACACCCATTGGATTGTCCCTTGCGTTGGCTTGGTCCTCCTCGGAACAGGATTCTTTACCATTTTCCAAGCAGCACTCAACTATTTAGTTGACACCTTTCAAGCCTACGCAGCGTCCGCCATTGCCGCAAACACGTTTCTTCGTTCTTGTTTCGCAGCTGCGTTTCCCCTCGTCGTCACCCCCATGTATCACAATATTGGGGTTGGACCTAGTTCGAGTATCACGGGTGGGTTTGCTGCTTTGTTGATACCCGTTCCGTTTGTGTTTTATAGATATGGAAAGAGGATTAGAGCGAGATCGAAGTGGTCAAAGGGATCTGTCTATGATTGATTGCTACAGGATGTAGAAGCCAATCATGGTAACATGGCTTATTTCAGAACAAGACGAGTAAAAATCCGATTATCAGAAATTGTTTATTCAGAAATAATAGAACTATACTTAATCTATCACAAACCCTTTATCATACTTATAACTTCCGCCTTCACTCAAGTACTAGTGTCTTACCAGCCTGCTTATCCCATAACTCTTTATATCTTCCACCACGTGAGATCAACTCAGTATGCGTACCAGATTCAACAATTTCTCCAGCGTGAATGACCAGAATCTGGTCCGCGTTGACCACTGTAGATAACCGATGTGCAATAACAAAAGTTGATCTTGACCGCCTCAGCGTATCCAACGCACCCTGGATGCTAGACTCGGTATTTGTGTCTACCGCACTCGTTGCCTCATCCAAAATGAGGATAGGAGGATCTTTCAAGAAAACTCGGGCAATCGCTAGCCTTTGTATCTCTCCTCCTGATAGCTTCACACCCTGTTCGCCCACCTGGGTATTGTACCCGTCGGCAAATGAAAGAATCTTGTCGTGAATGGCAGCAGCACGACAAGCCTCGTGAATCTCCTTGTCTGTTGCTGTAGGTCGGGCATATCGAAGGTTTTCGAGAATAGACGCGTTGAAGAGCAATGGATCTTGCGGAACAACGCCAAGAGCATTTCGAAGAGAGCTCAGAGTTATGTCTCGAATGTCATGACCATCAATAGTAATAGATCCATCCTTGACATCGTAGAACCGCAAGAGTAGCTTCATAATAGAAGACTTTCCAGCTCCCGTCTCTCCAACAAACGCCACCGTCTGTCCAGGCTTAACCGAAAAACAAAGGTCTCGAATCGTCGGCTTCCTTTCATCGTAGTGGAAATCAACATGGTCAAACGCAACATGGCCTTGAATATTGACAAGATCCGTAGCTCCCTCCTTATCAACAACACTTGGCTTTGTGCGAAGAAGGTAAAGAAGACGTTCCGCATCGACCATGTCAGAAACAAGACTCCGATAGTTGTGCGAGATGAGCCTGATCGGCCAGATCATGTATTCCCAGTACTGAACCAAAAAGACAAAGTCGCCTGGAGTTGATCGTCCTTGGGAAATGTCATAGATGACAAGACTTGCGAGGACGAAAAAGGTTGAGGGAATCATCATGTTCAACACCATTTCGGTGTAGGCATCCATCTTGCCCCAGACACGGCTCGCAGCCAATTTGTTTTCAACAGCTTGACCGAAGCGTCTTCGCTCGAAGCCTAGCATGTTGAAGTAGGTGACTGTTTGCCAACCTTGGACGGCCTGGTGCATGACACGTGCCTCTTCTCTCTGTGTATGAGAGGATTTTCGTCGGTTGCTGATGTTCCAGTTGGAAGTTATTATCTCCACGGTAATGTACGCTGCAATTGCTGTAGCCATAGCGAGGGAAACATAGATGTTGAACTTCCAGTATAGGAGGCCGAATGCAATGGCTACATCCACAAACGTGGGAAAGAGGTCGATGATGAGAACTTCCAGGAAGTTGGTCAGCGACTCTCCCTGCTCAATAGCCTTCATGACTTCGGCCGAATCCCTGTCGGAATGAAAGTCCATGGAAAGAGACAAAACATGGCCGAATGCAGCATTAGTAAGTTGTCGATACGAAAACTGCTTGATAGGAATCTTGGCCAACTCCTCCATCAATCCAACAAGGCCTTCCACAGAGAGAAGACTTAAAATAAACCAGATAAACAGCGCTCTGAAGGGGTTCTTGTGCTCGAGGAGTTCATCGGCGGCAATACCCAGTTGACGAGGGATCAGGACGTTGAAGATTCGATTCGCGGCGATGCAAATGAAGCAAACCAGGATAGCAAATTGAACCTTTCGGTCCTTTTTCGGGATGAAGAAGGGAACAAGGATGGAAAAGTCGGAGAGATATCCCCACCAGCCTCCCGTCTCCTTGAGCCTCTTTGCTCGGCGGCGCTTGATACTAGCGGTGTCATCATCAGAATCGCTTGCCTCAGTGATCGTATCGTCGTCGTCGCTTGATACAGATGTTGCAATCGAGGCCTCGGTTCCGTAGGAAGGCGCCCCTAGCGTTCCACTAGGGGATTGAGCCTGAAGGAATGGCGTTTCCTCTTCCATTCTTGCAGAGTTGTGGGTTTCGATTCTGCGTCTGTAGAGTTGGTCTACTGCAAGGAATAACAGAAGCAAAAGTCTGATAGCTTGGCAGGAAATTTGAAAGGGGAAATAAGTTTCCCGCTTGTCATATAAAACCGTGAGGATCAGGAGCGGTGTCTCGAATGCCAGTGTGAGGAGTGATGTTCCCAATGTCAAGTGTCGAGATGTCCTTTGCTGAGTCCAGATGAAGGTCCAGGTAAAAATGAGCACCACCAAATAAAAGGTCCGCGCCTCTTTTATTGCGGATTCATCTCTCTGAAAAATTGTAAATACACCCTCAGCGATGTAGGACAAAATCAAGAGGATGTAAGGAACATGATTGCGACGAGAAACATCTCGCCGTTTATGTTTTCGATCTTTGACAGCTCCCAGATTGACAAGTGTGATGGCGGAAACAAAGACGACAGCAGCGATAGCGCAGCTGAAGTGAAGGGCTCGAGAAATTTGGAGAATTAACGTCATTTTGTGAGCGGCAGAGCTTGACCAAAGCAGGTCGATGTCTAGAGTGTTGATTCTTGTCGAAAAGCTCATAGTTCGAAGCAAGAATTTTCGGGGAATATCGCCTCTCTTAAAAACAATCAACCCGTTTAGCACCGCCTACCGCCACCTTGGCGTCAGCCGCCCATCTGCAGCCTTGTTAAGAGTCTAGAATGCTTGTCCCACGTTGACCCAGTCATCATTGTCGTCACTCAGCCCGACGTGAGTCAGGCGGGACATGTTGCCTCATTAGGATGCTGATTTTAGCGTGCTGTGATTGGTGATGTCGTATTGACAGGCATCTCCTTGTTTGCGTTTGTACAGATCCACTGCTAGATTACTATCAGATTCTACGGAGCACACAGTGGCAATTCGTTAATGCACTATTCCGGATGAAGAGAACTTGTTGGTGTGCGAATCATGATTGACTTTTGTTCCCGCCAAGGGCGTAATGACAGCCTGCTTGCAACAAACGATCCTCACACCCTCTCGCGCTCCATCTCCACGAAACACAAGCAACCCATGTCAATTTACACATGAAAATCCAAAACCAATTGGATCTAAACTCGGCAAATTTATTCAATTCAGTGGGTCTATCACTCTTGATTCGCCATCCCGGAATCGAGGCTCTCTTCAATCTTGTAAAGTGGCGGTGCTGCAAACTGACCCGCTTCTTACGATCCAACCAATAAGTCTCAACCAAGGCTTAAACAACTCCATCAACTTGAGGACCATTTTCTTGGTCGATATGACAGTTCTCGCGGTTTCCTCCGCTGCTGTCATTTGCATGGTTCTTGCATGACTGCATACCTGGTCATGATGATGCCACTTTCCAAACGGTCACTTCCCAGTAGATTGAGTCTGACAGGCAGATTCTCAGTGGAGTCGATTGCCTCCATCAGTTTGATGCCGTCCCCCAAGACCACGGGCATGACTGCTGCCTCGATTGTGTCAACCAAGCCGGCACGCAAACACTGAGTCGCAAGATTGTTTCCTCCCATGAGCCATATGTCCTTCCCAGCGCCCAATTTCAACTGCCGAATAAATTCCACAACGTTGGTCGATAGGATAGTAATACCGGGGAAATCTTCTGGCTTCAAAGATCGGCTTGCCACTATGACATTTTCCTTCGGCCGATTGCAAAGACGATTCTCATCTGGTCCTCCAAACGACAGCATAGTCTCGTACGTCTTTCGGCCCATGACAAAGAAGTCGAATTCTTCATATAGTGCATCAAAGTCAATCGTTGAATCGTCGATATTCCAATCAGCTGAACCGTCCGGCGATGCTATGTAGCCATCGAGGCTGGTCGCCACGTTGTAACGAAGTTGGGGCATGGTTGATAGAAAGAAGAAGAATGAGTGAGAATGAGTCGAAAGCGGGGTCAGACATTCGAGAGAAATGCCAGGCACTTGTACTACGCAGATCGGTTAAAAATCTGCCCGTCTTATTAGACACTTGACAAGATGGGTCTTGTCAGACTGCATATGTATGCAATGCTTATTTGGCTTCGCAACATGTCGACAAACATGGCCATGAGACAAAATGAGTCATTATATATCTCACCAAACTAACAACCCAAATGGAACTTGACCTTCCACAAGATCCCAACAGCTATTCATGAATACACTTCAAAACTTCTCCGGCTCACTAACTGAAGCCTGCGACGCCAAGAGTTCCTCCCTCAAAAGCCAAATAAGAATAAAAAGCGACCCAGGACCAACAACAACCCCGACAACACCAGCAACGACCAAACCTCGAATCCAGGGCACTTCGCAAATACCAGCCTTTTCCAGATCACTAAAGTGATATGCAAGCCAGAGGAAACCAGCCGAGTAGGTGCATATGTAATCATATTGGAGGATGCTTCGAAGGCACTCGTCTGGTTCTTGGGGTGATTCGATGAAATATTGGGGCATAAAGACCTCGGATACTGGGCCTTTGATCTTTGGGAGGGTGTACCACCATGTTGCCGTGCTGATAAATGCAAGCAAGTATACAGTGACTCTGAGGATGACTAGCTGCTGATTGGAATCATCTTTGGTCGGGTTTGTCCTGGTAACACCGGAGATTATCTTGGAGATCGCAAGCATGGTGAATGATCCCCAGACAGGGAAAAGCTGCCAGATCCAGTTCCACCAGTTTCTCGCTTCAAGAGAAGGATGGAAGTAAGAAGGAAAGTGCGAAGAAAAGTAGGCCAGTGCGAGTGTAGGCAACAGGGCGATGCAAGGCGCAACACCAGGACGATGAAGACTCGGCGTAGTAAGCTTATACGCCGGTGTAAAAACGTAAAAGAAGAAGAAGTATATCGGTGCAACAACGCCGATTCCCATGAGTTGTGAGAGAAGTGGGATAATAAGTGGGCTGAGGGAAGTTAGAAGAGCCGAGTTATCAAGGTGATCTAGGATGGACACTTACAATCGTACAAGAGGAAACTTGTTCGCCGGTCTATATCCCTCAATCAAGAAAATCATATACATTCCAGCAAAGTCGGTAAGAAAGACGAGCGAGTGCCAATAAGCTTTTGGATCGGAAAAGAATTGCAACTGAGCAAAAGCAACCGTGATATGAGCAAAGATCTCATCCAACAAAGGAATGCCATAGAATTCCTTGAGAATCTTGACGCTGCCACCATCCCACGTAAATTCCGAGTTTTCGAGCATCTTTTCCAAGACAGGTGCAATTGGTTCGCCCATTGCAAATGCTCGAAACATGAGGCCCGCGAGGGTGAGGATTGGGAGGGCAAAGAGAGCCCTCCACAGTCGACTTTCCGTAGCTGTTGACGACATTCTGTTAGCAACAAAGGCGATGATGCATTTGAGAAGATTTCATAGGATCAGTAGGTTGACGGAGGGAAATTCGCGCTTCTGGGACGGAAGGATTCAGGTTGTCGTGCCAACGGGTCATGCAAGCGAGGGATTTAAACTGCATGGTATTGGATGGTGAACGAGCGACTTTGTTGCAGATTCTTTGCGTATTTCTGCCGTATATATCACGTCATAATTACCATGTTTCCTCTAGGGAAACAGTTCAGTAGCCGGTCCTATCACGGGCCTCCGTTTTGGAGTTTCTGAGAAACAAGAGAGATGAGGGAATTATGTGAAGACCACAAACGTGCCTCGATGAAGGGTGGAAGATACCAAATCTAATCTATTCCCATGCCTTTCTAAAGTACGCGAGATCTCCGTTCTAACCTCCTAAGTCATGCTAGATGCAAAAAGCACCAATCATCAAAATCGCCGATACTGCATAGCCAAGCATCGACCTGCTGAGCGTTGAAGCATGGTCTTCTTCGTCATCAGACGAATTCTCATCGTCGTCATCAGTAGAGTTGCCATCTCCACTGTCGTCATCACTAGAATTGGTCTTGGTCCTGTTCCCAACCGGTCCATTCAATTCCATGCTGAAATCGGCAGCAGTGAAAGTGACATTTCCATCCGAAAGCCAGGTTTCTGTGCCAAACTCGACGATTCCTAGCCAAGGATCTTTAGGCAGGTCATTCGGTGTGTCAATATGGTTATGTGCTTGTTCGAGGATGTATTCGAAAAGAGGATAGAAATCTTCATCGAAAGACAAGACATCCTCGCCGTTTCGAGTAACGGCGGTGAATACGTGAGTACCACCTGAGTTGCGGCCGTAGTATAATGAGCTTCATATCGTCAGTACCAGAAAAAGAAAGAGGGGGTATCTGGCACTCACAACTCGGTCTCTCCAAGTGTCACGTTAGAGAGTATCATATTCTCCTGTCGACCAAGCCACCACGGATCTCCCACCCTCCCAAGCCAGACCATAAACTCAATAGCCGCATCTTGGGGATAAAGAGTCCTATTCCGGTCATCGTCGAGAAAAAAGTCCCAGGCGGCATTAGCCTGAACTCCCTGTCTCTGCAGCTCGGCCTTATTCTCTGCCCAAACAGATTGAGTAAAGTCGCGAGGCGGTTCACTAGGACTGCCAGGAGTATACATCCATTTTGTCGCGAGGCGAATAGATTGGAGGCTGCTGAGGCGGAGGGGAATGTCTTTGTGGCTGAATCGCACGTATGGGAATGAGTGTACGTCTTGGATGTCTTTATCCCAGTTCCAGGTTGCATCATATGCCGGAGTGCTATTGTCGACTCTCATGCATACAAAGCCGTCTTTGGGACTTTTATCGTTCCATGCATTTGGATAGTCTATGTGAAGAGTCAGCTAGGTACAGATTCGTGTAACATCAGTTGTTTACTCACACATGAGTGAATCATTCAACTCGCCAAACCTCTGCTTATCACAAATCGTCGTAACATGATCAGATGTGGCTGAAACAACTCCAATCAACAACGCGACCGCGTTGACAACGACACCAACCAACCTCATATCGATGGATTGTTGACCCTTTTTCCTCCAACAGATAAAAAAGAAGGTGGTTAGGGTTTAGTAGCGGTCATAGAAAAAAAAAGCGCGTAGTCGTCCGACTGTTGCATGGTCAACGATAAACCCCACTAGCCCAGACTCTTGGAAAAGTCTTGGCCCACTGAACATGCTGTTGGACTCTGAAACCTTGGCAAAACACGCGCTGTAATTTATCTTCCAAGAGGTCGCTAGATGGTTGCGTCACTTGGCTCTCGATATCCCTGTTGATGAGAGATAGGGGACAGCCAATCAGAGTCGCGGGAAAGGCTGACGTGGCCTCATTGGCAGAGCTCGGCATTCTCGGCAGCGTCATTAGCCACCTTGGAACTGGAGATAGATGGTGGCTGTAATCTCGCATATCTACCAAGACGGATGAACTATCGCCGATAGAAGAGTTGAGTTGTGGTAACCTCATCATATGAAATAATCAGAGCTCAATATTATCCTCATTCTGATCAAGACTTATACATAGACGATCCTCTCCTTTCTTGAGACGACTATCGAGAGTCTAATTGGAATTGATTACGCAGGGTTAATGGGTATTCATCGAGGAAGTTCCTTAACTAGATACCCAGATTTTAAATACTGTTATTTATGCATTTCCTTAGTGTTGTGAGGCCGAGCTTGAGCTTTAACAAAGACGTCCTTTTTGCAACCCACTTCTTTAATACGTTCGATTAAAATAAACCATAGTCCTTTTCCATCAGGTATGGATTGTGCAAGATAGTTGCCAATTTCTGAATCTCTTTCACTCCAGGGTAGGTGGTCAGAGACAATGTGGCTGGGTCGATCGATTGATGGTCTGTGGCTGATCTGCGCGACCCGTCCCGAGCCCCTCCCTGGAGGCATCATCCACTGCATTCGACGCTGCCCTTCAAGTTTCTCAATGCCCTTCTCGCAGTAGACACGCCTCAGTATCTCGCCATGGACGCGCATTGCTAACGATAGCTCGAGCCGGCACTATAAAATCCACTCGAACGAGACGCAAAAGGGCGATGAACCAAACGCTCGCATGGCATCGAAAGCACGGTCGCGTCAATCGCCCAACGAGATGACACGATAATCCCCGCGTCCGTCGATACCTCCTCGCCTTTAGACCCCGAATCTCTCCCCAATGCTTTCCCAACGCGTCCTCGACGATGCCGAAAGCCCTCTCAAGACACCAAAGTCCCCGTTAACAGTCGGTCCCCCATCGACGTGCGACTCTCCTACCCCTCAAACGAACGAACGAACCCGAACACCCAAAGCTGAGGGCGGTATTAATGAAGGAACATCGCCGCGGGCTGGCATCTCCTGCGATGCCTCTTCTATCTCCCTTGCTTCAGATAGAGCATGGGCGTCCTCGCCGACGGGTCGTCCTTACCGTGATCGCCGGCTCCTGTGATATTGCCCCGCCATGCCTTGCAGACACGCGCGATGCTGGATACTGTTACTATCGTGAGGTCAATGCTTGCCTATGTTGGTGCATCTCTGCTGTGAACCGGAGATAAGGTGCAAACCAAGCAGATCTCCTGGCCCCCCGAGATTGCTGGAAGAAGATCTTTGTCTGGATCTTGATGCCATCGTGTGGCTGGTAGCTTTCCTGTCCATACTCTCTGATGGCTGGACACAGCTCCAGTGGGCCAACAACCTTTGTCTCCGCCACGCTGCCGTCCTGATGGGCTCCCTGAATGCTGCCCAGTAACTTCTCCTTCGTTGAATAGAATGAACCCCTCGCAGGCGGCATTGAGTGGTGATCGTCCACCACCCATCATCTCACATGCTGTACTCTCAGACTGTGGCTTGCATTAAATCTTGCCAAGACTCGTCCTCCTGCAGGGACTTATAGATCCGGTGTTAGTGTTAGGCTGTATTGCGGCAAGTCGAGCCAAACAATTGCGCCCTCTCATGCCAGACAATTCAGCGGCTGCATAGACGAAACTCACAAAGCAAGCCATCAGCATTCATGCTATTACTGTAGTTAAGCTTGTGACAACAATATTCCTAGCGTGAGAGTGTCCAGCTGAGCGGTGAGGGTGTACGGTAAACACGGCATATGTCTGAGACGACGGCGTCTAACACAATCATCTCAGAGAGACTGTACATAGACGACCTGCCGAATGTCTGACGGCGATTGCTTACGCGGAGATGGTGGAGTGCTGGCGTTGAAAGCTGAACATGACGTATCCCGGGGGCGCCGAATATCCGAGTCTTCGGCACGGCGCTTGCCGAGAGCATCACGAACCGAGCCGTGAGATCCGATGTGTCCTATCATGATTCTTGAATACATGTTTTGCATTGTTTGAGAATGTCAGGAATACGCAAGAGGCTTTTCTCCGCAATGACGGCATTGCACCCTGTTGTCGCGCAGACATGGAGCTCTGTCTTTACTTAAGAAGGGACCTTTGGATCCTTTCGATGTCGGATTCTCTAAGCTAGTTCTTCACCATTAAACGCTACACTAGAAACTTTCACACATATTCATCTTTATTTTCAAAGTATCCAACATGGGCTGGTTTGACAGTGAGTCAATCTCCAAATATGCTGCTGGCTTCTCAACTGACACATACCAGACGACTCCGATCAGGCTCAGGCCTACGACCAGGTAGTAAACCGCCCTCATGAAGCCCAATGGTCTCACGAGCTCCTCGGAGGTGCAGCCGCATTCGAAGCAGCCAAGGCATACGAAGACCACGTCTCTCGAAACGGTCAGTGACAAGAATACGGTACACGACCCGCCCTAACTTAATCACTAGGCCATCCCGACTCGCACGCCAGAGCAAAGGAGATTCTTGCAGGAGCCATAGGTGCCTTTGTGGACCGTGAGGTTGAGACCAAGGGTCTTGACTATGTTGATCGTGAGAAGGCGAAGCGTCATGCTCAGCGACAGGCTGAGGAGCAACTTGCCCAGGAAGGCCGTTGGTAAATATTATCGAAGCTAGCGTTGCACTTGAATCCTGGACAGTTCAATTTGAAAAATTTCTATGTCAATACCCTTGCTCACAATCATTTGAAGTGAATTGTGAACATCATCCCAGCAGCCTACTTTGGTTCTCATAGATCGGCATATTAGATAAAGGCTGGGTCATCAATATTCGTATTTTCTTTTTATATACATAAGGCTTGTCAGCCACCTTTCAAGCGCTAATATGCTTGGCAACCAAACATACTGCTATCCTGCCTGTCGTCAAAATCCCCCGTGTGTCAGACTGTCTGGGAGCCACTGTTTCAAACCATCATCCCGCTCGATAGTCTTCATATTTATGTCGTTCCTCAAAGATCATTCTCTCATAGATTCATAAATGAAGGTTTTCCCTCGTCATAACTTTTAAATAAGATCATGATCACAGAACTTGCCCAACACAGCCGTAAAGTCATGCTCATGAAGCGAAGCAGAGTCCCTCACCCTCTTAATAGACGCCGTGGTAGAGTTGGCAGTAGTCTTAGGAATCAACTCCTTACCATCAACAGCAAGAATACTGAGAACATGGGCAGCAGCCTTGGCGTTGATGGTGATCGTCTCGGGATTTGGGTTGGTGATGTTATCACAGGCTTGGTGGTAGCAGGCATCTTGCTCTGCTCCTGTACCTGTGAAGAGACCGCCAACGGGCTTCTTGATGACTTCGAGGAAGGGAACGTAGTCTGTGCCACCGGTGAGACCGACGGGAGTAACCTCGATGCCCTTGGCAGTAAAGTGTTCCACGAAAAGATCCTCAACGACATCGGATCCAGGAGGTCCACCAGGACCAACATTCTCACCAGTACCATCGAAAACACCGTAGAAACCACGCGAAACCATGTCAAAGTTGAGGTAGACAAGAAGGTTGTCAACCTCTTCAGTAGTCAGACCGTTGACATAAGCCTTGCTTCCCCAGAGACCATTCTCCTCTGCTCCCCACCAGCCGAATTTGACCTTGAGGTTGGTAGAAAAGTGCTGCAGACCCTTTGCAACCTCGAGGATAAGAGAAGTACCTGATCCATCATCATTGATACCGGGACCGGCCTGGACGGAGTCGAGATGGGCTCCGAGCATGACCACGTTGGTGCCATCTCCTCCCTTTGTCTCAGCAAACACATTCTGAGTGATGCGTTCTTCAATGAGCTGTTGAATCTGAACATAGGCCTCGACTGTCTCTCCTGCGTCGAGTCGGGCCTTTAGTGCTTGTCCGGGCTCTTGGTCGATGAGAGCCGCAGGAACATATTCATCGGGGTTGGGGTTTGAAAGGGATCCAGCAGTAAGCTTGGCAGGATCAGAGTTGTAGAGAACAACAGCCACGGCACCTGCCTTGGCAGCAGCCTTCAACTTTCCAGCAAAGGTTGTTTGATCAGGACAACGACCACGCTCAACAAGGACAATCTTATCCTCAGCACCAAGACCTTCATAGTTATCGGCAGAACATCCAGCCTCACCCTCAGGTCCATGAACCAGCTCTCGGGTGATACCCTCCTCGGGAGTGCTAGGCGTGTAGGTCAAGGCAACAGTACGAAATGTCTCATCATCAACTGTAACCTCAGCGGCAGTGGTCTCAGTGAAAAGAGCAGGAAAATCCTCCTTCCACGCCTTGAAACCCTTGAGCTTTCTGAGCTCCTTGTAAATGAAATCGACAGAGGCGGCATATCCGGGAAGACCAAAAGCGCGGTTACCGCCATTGTCGTAGGCAATGTCGTTGAGCTTTTGCAGGTTCCTCATCAAACTGAGACAGTTAGAATGCAAGTCTCAGACTACCAGAGCGAAAAAACATACCCCTTCTCGGTGATGAGCTTCTGGAGCTTGTTAGACTTGACCTGTGGTCTGCGGTCCTTGCCAGCTGCTCCCAAAGAAGGGAGCAGCGTTAGAAGAGTGGCTGCTGTGGTCAACTTCATTGTCAATTTCAAGGTAGGATTCCTGACTCAAGACAGATGGGAACACAAAGAAGATTCAAGAGGGGAATGCAGCTTAATATACATGGTACCACTCGTACTCAATTCTCCATCAACAAGTCCCTCAACGGTCACGCAGGGCATCTCACGCAATAACCCCGCCCCGTGAGTTATCGCGGAGCTATCAACCTTTGGAAGGTGGCTCGGCCGCCAGGAAGATCAGGTTTAAATCGGGAAGGTCGAAAAAGAAGCTGTGCTGACATTCTTTTATCAGCGTTACATGCCAAGACGACACTAGGAATATGCATAATCCCGGGCCATGCCAGGGGCAAGGATACCGTCCCCGCTTTTAAGTTTCATTGATGGATTGGAGTTTTTTTGCAAAGAAACATTTGAGGGGTTAATGAAGATCTATTGGTTATTGTACTGTGACTCTTGAGAGTTGGTGGTAAGGTAACCATGACATGAGAACAAGGGTTGAACACCAAACGTGGTTGCGGATACTTGGATGAATGACGCAAGTACAAGGTAGTCGTGATACGCTACTCCGCAGCACGTCTAGGGGACTTTTGTCAGGCTTGGCTACCTGGTTTCGGAGGTGGATATCTGATGGGGAAGCTCAAGACCTTTTGTTCCGCGCATCTGACCTGGAAGCGTCATGTACCTGTACTAATGAAGTAGATCTTTGATGACTGTAGTGGTCTAAATACATGGTCAAGTGTAGTCAGGCCATGTCAGTTCGGGATTAAACCTCCGGGCGAAAAAACTCTCCGGCTTGTTACCTTCGGAAGAATCATTGAATGTGTTTCTGGAAGCTTTGAATTATCGGGCCTTTCTTGATGAAAGAGACTTAATATCGCCGTGAGAAAAGTCTACCTGGTTGGTCGGCGCCTTTTTTTCATTTCAAGGGTTTGTGAGCCCTCAGTCACCGCCTTGCGGCTCACTTATCGTATCCCAGTACAGCATGAGGGATTTCTGCATGCAGTACCATAGGATACACGAGGAAAGCTTTCGAAGTCATTTGGATTATGTTGAGTAGGAAACAGCGAGGACGATGATAAATAGATTTGCATTATAGTACTGATCAAGAGACATTGCATGCTTGCAAGTCGCTCCATCTAGCACCATATTACAGCACGATGAGTGCCCTTAATGGATGGAATGAAGTTGCAACCATAATAAATCACGACTAAATACCTATGAGATACACGGGATGGATGATATTCAGGATAGTAGTTAGTATTGGGCTCCACGGTGAGGCTGAGACTTGGTGGATGTAGCTGAGGCTTCCCCTTGGCCGATACCCTAGTGCTATCAATGGACGCCTATCGAAGCTAGAAATGTCTCTAATAATATGGCATTCGTTTAGACATACGCTAATGCAAGGGAGATCTCGATCTATGGTAGGGTGTGGGAGGAATGGTTGCCAATTTCGTCAACCCATCAAGGTTAATGACACAAATAGCAACTATCAAGCTCGGCACACTATGCATGGGCGATCTCTGCATGAAAAAGACGAATGATATAAAGACTAAGGGAATCTGAACTGCTAGCGAACATAAAACGTAACTCATCACTCTCATCAAACTCAACAAACATAATCGGAAACCGTCCGTCCTTCAGACCAAATGATACTCATGCAACATCTGTCCAATCTGAGATCCTTGCAACTTGGACATCAAAAACGCACGAATACGCTCTGGCAGCCAAGGCGCCAACTCCTTACCATCTCTCAACTGAGACATGGCATCAAGCAAGACTCTAACGTCATAAGTCGAACCAAACACCTCTGGGACAGCGCGATCGACGCCGGTGAGCTGGTAGACAGATTCCATTCCCGTACGCACAGCGTACTCGGTAGTGAAAATGCAGTCACGGGTCGTCTCGGCGAACTGGCCGATAAAGGCAAAGTTTTGAGATCCCGCTGGGACAACGTCTGGACGGTCTCCTGCCTGTCGGGGCATGAAGAAGGCGGTGATGTAGGGCATCATTGTAGGGACGCACTTGACTGCGTCAGCAGCCAGAGTAGCGATCTCATTGGTTGGCACTCCAAGATGGTATAGCCACTCCTGGACGATCTCCTCTCCAGTGCATTCCTGCATGGGCTTCTTGACGTAATCTCCCTCCTTTTCAACGAGCAGACCATAGATCCAGCCAACGACTGAACCCTTGGGTTGGTTCTTGAAGTGAGGCTGTCGGTTAACAGTCCAACTCATGATCCAGCTTGAGTCACGAACAGTGACAATACCTCCAGTGACAACCTTACCACTGAGGGGATCTCGCTTGCACACCTTTTGGATGTACTCTGGGATACGACCATCCAGAGTTTGGAACGTGGCAGACTCCCACTTTGTAGCCTTGATATCTCCGCAAAAGACCTCAGGACGTCCAAAGGCTGGATCCTTGGCAGCGATGCGACGCCACAAATCCCATGCTGGGGCTGGGCCATCGAGAAGCTTAGGAACAGAGTGGTGATCTCCATAGCCCGTATTCTCAGTCAGAGATCCAATAGTCATAAAGACCAGATCATCAGGGCTCAGAGCTTGGCCGGACTTTTCTCCATCCTTGATCCAATGGATATAAGTAGCCGTCTTCTTCTCCTCCTTGATATCAAAGTCGACGTCCTGAACTTCGGTGTTGTACTGGAATACAACACCCTTCTCCTCGAGGAACTTGTGCAACGGCACAACCAGAGACTCATACTGATTGTATCTCGTGAATTTCAAGGTTGAAAAGTCGGGCATGCCACGAATGTGGTTGACGAATCGGTGCAAGTATAGCTTCATCTCCAGAGCAGAATGCCAGGTCTGAAAAGCAAACATGGTCTGCCAATACATCCAAAAGTTGCTGTCGAAGAATTCTTGGGAAAAGACTTGATCGATTCTCACGTTTTCGACATCCTTTCGCGTGGCCAGGAACAACTTGGTCACCTCTGCCTGTGCCTTTTCGCTGAGTGTAAAGAGAGTACCGGTCTCAGCATCTTGACCTTGCTTGACGGTAGCTCTCTGAAGAGAAAAGTTTGGATCTCTCTTGTTAAGCCAGTAGAATTCATCAAGAACACTGGCTTCGTTTTCTTCAAGGGAGGGAACAGATCGGAAGAGATCCCAGAGACATTCAAAGTGAGACTCCATCTCTCGACCACCTCTCATGACGAATCCCTTTTTCTCATCATGAATACCATCGAGGGCACCGCCAGAGATGTCGAGTTCTTCGAGGATGGTAATGTTCTTGCCTGGCATTTGGGCATCGCGGACGAGGAATGCGGCTGTGGAGAGACCAGACAGTCCAGAGCCAACAATCCAGGCCTTCTTCTTCTCGATACCCTCAGGCTTGAGAGGACGAGCAAAGGCTTCGTAGTTTCCCTTGCTGTAGTACATTGTGAAAAAAAAAAGAAGTAATATTCAAAGTTGAACTTGTTGTTGTAGATGTTTGTTTCGTAGTCGTTATGATAGTACATTTTCGTAAATCGACGTGATGAACGATTGTATTTATGCTTAAGCATCTCCTGATCATATTCAAGCGACAATGCTATTCTCACGACAATCAGATCATACAATTCACCCGTGATGCAATTGAATTCTTCACAGTCCGAGGCTTCAATTCCATACCGAGGATCACATGCTAGCGAAGACCGAGAAAGTGGGTCAGTCGTGATAGTTATCGTGAAGCTTACGTCGCCTGGTTTCAATGACGAACGTGTGACGGTGGGGAGATCATTACGGGGGACTTGATAGTAATGTGACTACTTGTTCTTGGCTTAGTCGATGTGTTTTAAGGGAATAGTGCGGCGGTGTGAGGCTCTTCTACAGGCCACTGTGACAGGCAGCCTGTTGCCAAGCTGTCGGTACGTGTGTGGCGCCCACGGTACCTGAAGGATTCTAGAAGCCGAGGTGACAGCTTTTCGGCCCTTCAGGGGGATGTTTGATGCATGGGATGAATTTGGCAGTTGATAATGATTTTATTGGTTGATTTGATAAGACTACGTCTCGGGATGGCCACGCAAAGTCTCCAAGGTTCGAGACATTCCCACTCGATTAGCATTTGCCATTCGTATTTTGCATTCATATGATTTCCCATCCACATTGCTTTACCTTGTGGTCCGTGTCTGCAGCACTCATTCCCGCTATAATCCCCAAGATGATCCCAACTCTCAAAATCGCATCTGCTGAAATCCCTTCTCCAACAAAACCTGTTCCATCTCTCTGTGACCCTTGGAAATAGCCAAGTCAAGCGGCGTTCGACCATTATTATTTTTGAGATTCTGATTTGCTCCCGCTCTCAACAAAGCTCGCGCAGCCTCGATGTGATTCTCATAAGCTGCCATGTGCAGAGGAGTCCACCCTTCTTCCTGCGCGATATTTGGATTCGCTCCAGATGAGATTAGGTATTGAACGCAATCGGTACTGCCATGGTTTGCAGCGAGACTTAACGGAGTCCATCCAACGTTGGTCTGAACAGATGTGTCGCATCCGTTCGCAAGCAGAACCTGTACGACATCCACACGGTTCTTCTTGGCTGCCACATGCAGAGGTGTCCAGCTGCTACTATTCGGAGCCCTCATGTTGGCGCCTCGCTTGATGAGCATCTTGACAGTCTCAGGATAACCCTCACCTGCTGCAACACCCAGTGGCGTCCATCCACTATCATTTCGAGTTTCAATATCCGTTTTTCGGTCAAGAAGGGCCTCCACAATTTCCGTGTGCCCATTTCCAGCGGCCGAGGTGATGGCAGCCCAACCATCGCTGCTTCGAGTGTCAAGTGGAGCACCCTTTCTCAGAAGCATCCTCACAATCTCTAGGTGACCATTGCAAGAAGCTGAATGCAAAGGCGTCATGTTTTCTTTGTTCTGAGTAGCAACAACTGCCCCGAATCCAAGTAGACTTCGAGCAATCTCAGAATAGCCGCGATTCGCAGCAGCGTGTATCGGAGTCCATCCATCCTTGTTCGCCTTATTCGGATCTGCACCAAATTCCAGAAGCAAGACGACTGTCTCTTTGAAGCCACAGAGTACTGCCGTGTAGAGCGGAGAGTGGCCGCGATTGTCGGCTAAGTTCTTGTCTGCGCCAGCGTGAAGTAGCGCCTTGACGATCTCGACGTTGCCCTCGCTTGCAGCCGAGTTTAGAGGTGTCCAGTTATTCTTGTTTGGAGTTCCGGGATCTGCGCCTCTTTGAAGAAGTAGTTTGACTACTTCAGTATGATTCTCATTGGCAGCTGCATTGATAGGAGTCCAATAATTCTCTCCTGCAGCTCTGGAGATGTCTGATCCGTAGTCGAGGAGAACGCTGACGATATCGGCATGACCCGCGTCAGCTGCCAGATATAACGGAGTGCATCCAATTGGAGTGAGAGCATGAACATTTGCACCATAGCTCAGAAGAAGCCTTACTACTTCAAGATGACCGTTGGAGCATGCATTGTGTAGAGCTGTATGGCCTTTGTGTGAGACATGGTGAATGTTCGCCCCATATTGAAGCAGAAGCCGTACCACCTCAACATGACCATCGTCAGCCGCCGTACCAACTGGAATCCACCCTGCAGAATTGGGAATATTCATGTCGGCGCCTTGTTCTAGCAAGTACCTCACGACGTCGAGATGACCATTGCCAGCCGCTGCATTGAGTGAAGTCATCTTGGGCTCGTGATCCTTGTGAATCAGATTTTTGTCAACGCCATGTTCCACGAGCATTCTGACTGAGCGGAGATGGCCAAACTTGGCTGCGCAGTAAATAGGTGATTGGCCGTCAGTTGAAGCTGCATGCATGTCTGCACCGTATCGTAATAACATGAGAAGGGCATCCGGTTGACCGTGGTTGGCCGCTGCATTCAAGGGAGTGAAGCCATGTTCGTTGCCTGACTGATAGTCTCCTCCATGATTGATAAGATATTCCAGAGTGTGCAGTTGTCCAGTTACAGCAGCAGAAAATGCAGGTGATTGGCCGTGTTCGCCAGTAGCCAAGATATCCGCCCCCATCGCCACAAGTCTTTGGAGTTCAGCAAGATCGCCTTCTCGGGCAGCAACATTGAAAGGAGAAGGCTGAGGTCCATCAGATTCATCATCAGAGTCGGCGGTTGGTGGTGCATTAACTGCCTGAACGTATGAGGGTGGAGGAATAGAGGCATGAGCATCCTCTATCTGGTTCCAAGATGGCTGTGGAGGAGGGGGCGTCGCGGCAAATCTGTGAAACGACTTGGCGGCTTCAACCATGCGTTCCATAGCCAGAGCCAAACTTTGACGCTCGGCTTCTTCTTCGCTTCCTACGAATGAGAGTTGTTTGACGGTCTGGATAGCAGTCTCGAGCTGTTGGATTTCAATGGTCAGAACAGCTAAGGCTGAGTGAATTTCCTGCTGAGGGGCTTGTCGGAGAAGGGCGAGACACCTATGAAGAGAGACAGTTAGCGCTTGTAGAGAAATTAACAAGCGAAAAAAGACTTGCATCCGTATCATATTGGCACCAACTTTGAAAGCCATATGATGGCCCTGTAAACGCCTCCGATTGTTCGTAATAGCTCTGATACGCCGACCCATAGTCCACGCTTGCGCGCCAGCTTTGAGGAAACTGTTTTTGCGACCACTCTCAATAATTGGAACCAGATCTCTCTTTAGGCCTTGAAGAGTGACACCTGCGTGATTTAGGTTGTTCTGAAGATTAGGCCACATGCCAAGGCTCGCTGATGGATGTACCATGAGCGTTGATGAGTGAGATCTCCAATTGAGGTTGATCTCGTCTAGGACCTGAGAGGCGTAGTGAAGATCCCATCCTAGACCTGCTAGGGTTGAGTCTTCGTCTGGGACTTTGTCTTGGATGAGGCTGTTTGTGAAGCCAACAAGCTGGAATGGATTAGCTTGCTGCCCGATAGCGGCACTTTGGGTGGAATGAGTACCTCGTAGCATGATCCCTTCAGAGCAGCCGAGCTGCTTGCTATCGATGAAGGATCCATAGCTCAATTCGGAGATATGTCCGTGGTAGTGATAGGAGGGTATCCAGACAATTCTCTTGGCCCTGCCACTTCCGTTCTCAAAGGGTGAAGGGTTTGTTCAGGTCAGGGGCATCTTCCTTATGTTGGCGTGATCTAGTGGGGAACGGTAAATGAACTAGGAGCGGCTTATTGTTATCTGGTCGATCCTTAGCACGGCAGCGTTGTTTTGTTAATTAAAGCGCCACGAGAAGTGGAAATTTGACCTCCCTTACTAGTAAGACGGTTCAACTTCTGGCCGATGATGGACCAACAGGCTGATCACTAGCTAACACAGCCAACGACAGATTCTCATTGGCTTTGGAATCCACTAGGATATTCTGTCTTTCCATTCTTCTTAAAGAACCTGTTACATGCTGACAACGTGATCCATAGTTCCATACGGCGTGCGTTCATGGTTTATATCTTTGTTTCTAAGCTTTACTTGGCCTGACCAACAGTGCATAGCCATCTCGCCAACTCTACTCCAAGCTGAGCGGGTTGATCCAGCATGATCAAATGTCCTGCATCTTCAATAACTACAACTTCCTTAGCTTTGAGGGCCTTTCCCAGTCTGTGAGCATCCTCTGCCGGGATCCATTTATCCTCAGCTCCCCAAATGACCTTGACCGGGATACTAGTTCCAACCTCACCGTATCTCTCTTCCACCTCATCCGTGGTTCGTGAGTTTGCCTGACAAAGCTCCCGAATGAAGCCTTCCTTTCCACCCTCTCTTAACCAGGGGGCCTTTAGACTCTGCATGGTTTCCTTGGACAACTCAGAGAATGCGGCGTTGCGGATGTAGCTCTCCAGGATGCCTTCAAAGGCCATATCGGGCAATCGGTGGAAATGGCTGGGATCTTCGGCAACAACTTTGAACAAAGGCTTCCCGAATGGCCCGATCGCGACGACATCAATCAGACAGAGACTTGCGTATTGGCAGTCATGTAGAAGATAGGCCCGTAGACTGATCAAACCAGCATTATCGTGAGCCACGACATGAGGCTTCCTGTTACCCCAGTCGGCTTTCCAGGACTTGAAGAGCGCTGCATAGACTTCTGATTGTCGGGCGAGATCACCATCATACTCGACGATAGGGCTGGAGGAAGCGGCTGTTCCAGGCAGTTTACGTTCTGCGGGGGATTCTCCAAAGCCTGGCCTGTCAAAGATGTAGACGTGGAACTGGCGTGATAGAGAGGTGGCATAGAGTTCCCACAGGCGAGAGGACCATGGGGTTCCATGGATCAAGATGAGTGGTGGTGAAGTAGGGTCACCTAGTGAACCCCATTTGACGGTGTAACTATGAGTCGAGGTCTCATAGTCAAAGGTGTGGTTCAAGGCTGTGCTGTTTGTGGATGTAGTCATGTTTGTTTGGGACGGAATTGTGATCAAGATGCCAAAACTATGTTGAAAGGCGATGGGATGTTTGCATGAAAAAAAAATAAGCTTGCAGGTGAAGCTGTTATGAGGGGAGAAGCTGAGATATTTATTTACCCATTACCGGCGTGGAAAGCCGCAGGTTTGGACGTGGGCTTTTTTTTCGATTGGTAATATGACGAAGCCGATCTTGCATTCTTTATCGGTCTCGGCTCGGGAAGTCTACCCGTGGGTAGTGTGTGTTGAGGTGCATATTAGCCTCCAATGCGAAGCCGAGGCTACAAGTAACCTATCCGTCTGGACCAGTGAGTTATATCATCGCCCTCGAAGTATTTTATAAAATATTTTACAACTTGCAACTCATTTAAATCATCCGAAATGCTCATATCCACTGTCAGACACCTAGCTCATCTTGGCTCCCCCCTCTTGATGGATGATGTAACCGCGCCCTTCGCTTGACAGAAAGGGTCGAGGAAAGAAATTTCCCGCACACATTTTCCCTTTACGCCCTTTCTTTGACAGAAATAATTCCTGATTTTTACAGGATCCGACATTTCATCCGATTCTTTCATGTCATTCCTCGGGAAACACATCCGAGACAACAACTGAGCAACGAAAACACCATGTCAACCACGACGGCCGTCCAGTTGGAGGTCCTTGGAGGAGGTTATGAAGAGGCGGCTCATTCTACGAGATCAAGTCTCCGATCAACCCGGAATCGTCATTCGGAAAACGCCAGGTCACTTCAGCAAGATGCCTCTGATGACCCAGCTCTGGAAGCCTCACGCATCGCCGACAGCACCGTTCCAGATGGAGGCTATGGCTGGGTTATCATCCTCGCCTGCGCTGTCATTGGTTGGTGGACCATAGGTCTCAGCTATGTCTGGGGAGTCTATCAACGCGCACTCCTAGAGAAAGGAGTCGGATCCCCTCTAGCCTTGTCCTTTTGCGGTTCTCTATCACCGGCACTGATGGCATCGATAGGGATGCTCGTGTCTCGAATGATGCGATCTCTCGGAACTCGCAAGCTCTGCTTCGTGGGCATCGCCTTGATGGCGATTGCAGAGATTGGCGCAAGTTTTGTGACGGATCATCTCGTCGGCTTATTCTTTCTTCCTGGAGTGCCCCTTGGACTCGGCATGAGCGGATGTTTCATGTCCTTTTCGGTTGCCCCGGCTCAGTATTTTCGCCGGAAGAGAGGGTTAGCGAACGGGATAGTCATGGCTGGGGGTGGTTTTGGGGGTGCCATTATGAGCGTCGCAACCAACAACATGATTGAACGGTACGGCGTCGAATGGGCTTTTCGAATCACGGGATTTCTTATTGCTGGTACTGGACTTCCTGCAGCCTGGTTGATCAAGGAGAGAACACCGATTCAAGCGACTGGACTCATCGACTGGACCCTCTTCAAACAAGTCAACTTTGCCCTCCTATTCTTGGCAGGCGGTATCGGCATCTTTCCACTTCTTGTGCCACCCTTCTTCATCCCCCTATACACTCAATCTATGGGACTTAGCACTAGCACAGGTGCAGCATTGTTGGCGGGATTCAGTTGCTCTTCAGCTGTCGGTCGGATCCTGAGCGGTCAACTATGCGATATCCTTGGACCTTTGAACACTCTCGGGGCATTCTTTCTAGGTAATTCCCTAACGATGATTGCTCTGTGGCCAGCGTCGACTACACTGGCACCTCTTGCTGTATTTGCAGTCTTGAACGGGCTGATGAATGGGGGCTTCTTTTCATGCATGCCTACTGCTGTTGGCAACGTCTTTGGATCAACTCGTGTCTCTACGGCAGTAGGTATGATAATTGTCGGCTGGGTTGCAGGCTATCTATTTGTGAGTTTTGATCGTCTCGCGACTCCGAGTTAGGCGCTAATCACGAATTATTAGGGATCTCCCATTGCAGGTTATCTACTTGAAGCTTATGGTGGTGCAGATGAAGGACTGCATGCCTATCGACCAGCCATGTTCTATGCTGGTTCCGTATCTTTGGTTGCCACGGCACTTGTTGCTATTTTGAGACTGCGAATCAGCAAGAAGCCTTTGGCAAAGATCTGAGCCATTGCAAGGATAGGGGCAGCAATTAATGGGAATATGGGTCAGACCAATCTAAAGGGACCGACTTGCTGGGTGAACACTCCCCGACAGGATCTGGTTGCCCTGGTAAATATCTAGATCAATTGGCATCTCAAACTTGAAGCAATCTGAGTAAATGCCCTCAATTACCCTGAACTGCTCGACAGATTGTATCTGTCCGAATTACCCTATAGATAACCGCGCCGCCTCAGTCAAACGCGTCCGAAACACCTGATTAGAAAAAAAAAAAGGTTCACCAATTCCCCCGGAAATGGAAGTGGCGCAATCGTGTGACGAGCATGAACACCTGTCTCAAAGTTGGTGGCAACATCACGCCTTATCTGACAAATCCCCTCGGTTAAGAATCAATTCAGGAACAAAATGCACCATGATTGATAAAGGTACGTATATAGAGCTGAGGGGTAAGGACGCGTTCCTCCCCAATTGTACCTGATCTACCAACAACAGACGCGTTTTAAAAAGTATCTACGTTATCAGACATCAAACGACCAACCCCAGACAAGACAATTCAAATGACTCAGTCCAAGATTAATATTGAACGATTCTTGACCGCTTCTTCATGCCTTGTCACGCCATTCACGCACAAAGTCACGAGGAATCGCGTCCGACTCGCGGTTCATCAGGCGAGTTAATCTCCTGGTCAACGCGCCAAAAGCGTGTTTCGGGGAACATATGACAGTTCGATTGCCAGGGCTAGAGGCGAATATGGCCTTGTACCACCGAGCCTTGCCGTCAGAATCGGACGAGATTAGCTTGTGCTGTTCTAGGTATTACAATGCGTAAACAAAGGGCTGTAATTTGAATAAATACCTTGTTAGGCCCGGGAGAATATCCCGTGTCGATGCACTTTCAAGCACGCGATTTATGAACCATCACTACACACAATGACTGCGGCTACAGCATCCCACATTAGTCTCGTTGACGAGTACCTCGCCAAAGGAACATGGAAAGTCTCTGAGAATTCAAACTCGACATATTCGCACCAGGGCCTCATGCAGTATGTCTCCAATCACATCATTTCCCAATACTGGTTGGACAAGATCTACACCGAGGAGATTCGCAAGTACGATAGGGAGAATCGTTTCCATATTCACGATCTTGGTTTTCTGAGCGCTTATTGCTCAGGTTGGAGTATTGAAGATATCCTTCTTCAGGGATTCGGAGGCGTCGAGAACAAGATCCAATGTCGTCCACCGAAGCATCTGAACACGGCTCTCAACCAGATTGTCAACTTTCTTTTCACTCTCCAAGGCGAACTTGCCGGTGCCCAAGCTCTTTCCAGCTTCGACACGTACCTTGCTCCATTCATTCGAAGCGACAACTTGTCTTACGTGGAAGTCTTTAAATACCTGCAGAGCTTCGTCTACTCCTTGAACGTGCCAACCCGAAGCGGATTCCAAGCACCCTTCACCAACCTCTCCCTGGATCTCATCTGCCCCAGCCGTCTTGGTGATCAATCCGTGATCCTCGGCGGACAGCTCCATGAAGAATGGATCTACAGTGACTTTCAGGAAGAGATGGATATGCTCAACAAGGCTTTTGCTGAGGTCATGATGCAAGGCGATGGCAACGGCAATATCTTTTCTTTCCCGATTCCTACCTACAACATTTGTGAGGGAATCGATTGGGAATCGCCTCGCTGGAAGTCCATTTGGGAGATGACGGCCAAGTATGGAGTTCCATACTTTGCCAACTTTATCAACAGCGACTTGGACCCTGAGGACTTTCGATCTATGTGTTGTCGACTTCGTCTCGATCTCAGCAAACTCCACTGCAGAGTTGGTGGTCAGTACGGCGCAAGTCCTTTGACTGGATCTATTGGAGTGGTGACTGTGAACCTGCCCAATCTCGCCTACAGATCCAACGGTTCTAAGGAAACATTCTTGGCTGAGCTATCGGATACTCTGAGGGTTGCCAAGGACTCGTTGGAGATCAAACGGAAACTGGTGGACTCGAATGCAGCTCTTTACCCATACGCAGCTCACTACCTCTCCGCAACAAAGGGTCGGACTGGATCTTACTGGACGAACCACTTCAGCACCATTGGTGTCAACGGCATGAACGAAGCCCTGGTTGCGTTGTTCGGAGAAACCATCGGCAAGCAAAAGGCTTTTGCTCTTGAAGTATTGTCCTTTATCAAGGACCATCTTCAAGAGTTTCAGAACGAGACGGGCAACCTGTACAATTTGGAGGCGAGTCCTGCAGAGAGTACATGCTACAAGTTTGCACGACAGGACAAGATACTCTTCCCGGATCGAAAGATTCCGACCTTTTACACCAACTCGACTATGCTCCCAGTCGATACTACCGAGGATCTCTTTGAGGCCCTGGATCACCAAGAGGATCTTCAGTGTTCATACACAGGAGGAACTGTCTTCCATGCATTCCTGGGTGAACGTTTGCCAGAGTGGAAGTTGGCTCGAGACTTGATTAAACTCTTGACCTCACGCTTCCGCATCCCATACATAACCCTCACACCAACCTTCAGCATCTGCAAAACCCACGGTTACCGCACAGGAGAAGAACCAGAATGTTCACTCTGCGGAGAAGAATGTCTCGTCTACTCTCGAATAGTCGGTTACTTCCGACCAACTCGAGACTGGAACAAAGGAAAAGCCGAAGAATTCACCGCTCGCAAAGTCTATAGGTACATCTCTGACTCGCCACTCTCGGAAGCTGGAAAGGGAGAGACGAAGCTTCAGGAGATGGAACGACAGGTTGCTGAGATTGATGATATTCCTGTGGCTGGATACATCAAGAGTACTTTGAGTGACTATCCTGGCAAGATGCAGGCTTCCATCATGTTTACTTCGCGTTGCAATTTGGCTTGTCCTTGGTGTCACAATGGACCTGTTGTTAATGGTGTGCGGGATGATGTGACGGGTCAAGACGTTTTCAGGCACATCACTTCTACGTCACACAAGTGTTTGGTCATTTCCGGGGGTGAACCAACCATTCACAAGGGTCTCTTACCGTTTATGAGACTTCTCAAAAAGGCGGGAGTTACCATCAAGCTCGACACAAACGGAACTTCCCCTGAGATACTACGTCAGGTCTATGAAGAGAAGCTGGTTGACTTTGTTGCGATGGACATCAAGTGTGCTCTGGAGAAATACAAGACAGTTGCCGGGAAGAGAATCAAGCCCAAAATCCTCCAAGCAAGCATCACTCTCATCAAAGAGAGCGGTATCCCATACGAGTTCCGCACAACCGTTGTCCCGGGTCTTGTCGACATGGAGGACCTCTTCGAGGCGAAGCGTCTGGCTGGAGGCAACTTGAAGATGCAGCGTTTCCGCAATGGAGATACGATCCTGGGAGAGGAATACCGAGACTTTCCGGAACAGACGGAGGAAGAGTTTGAGGCTCTGGTCGCTCAGGTGGCCTAGGAGTGAAGGGACATGTGATGGAATGTTTGACGACTTATGGAGGGTGGCTTTTTGATGTTTTAGATTTAGTTATGCTCGCTGCTTGTCTCTTTGGATTGGAATCTCATCGGACTATATACAAAATACTATATATATACATGTCGTTGATGTTGTACCCTTTTATCCATCCTACTTCTTCGTCACCGCCATGACCAAATAAACCGGCCTTTGCAACACCCGATGTCCTGAGTAAGGATACGTCTTCATCTCCTCTTCTGTAGGACGCCACTCATCAAACCCAGTCAACTCAAACCCCGCTTGCAGAAACGTATTGATGTAGGTTGCAACCGTACGATGATGCTTCTCAACCCCATCAATGAGCCATTTCGTCAACCGCACGCCCTCCTTGTGGTAACTATCCAACGGCCAATACTCCCTCCCCGATTTTTCATCCGTTATGAAGGCTGGATGAGACGGTGCCGTGTAAACAGGATGCTCAACGGAAAAAACAAACAAGCCTCCACGTTTCAAACTCCGATGTACATGTTTGGCAAAGTCTGCAAGGTGAGCAAGATAATGAATCGTAAGAGAGCTGAACGCCACTTCGTATCTCTCCTCGCAACACTCGGGAATCATCATAGAATCGATATCTCCTCGTTCATATCGAATATTCTTGTCGTCGGTCATGGCTTGTGCTCGATCAAGCATGTTTTGCGAAATGTCGATTCCGCAGACAAATCCTGCTCCAGCCTTGCGAGCCCATCTTGCAAACCATCCAAAACCACATCCTAGATCAAGTACGCTTAGACCATCGAGATCAGGTAGGTAGGATTGCATTCTTGGCCATTCTGGGGCACTGCCGAGGCCGTTGACTGAGCGATCGAGGGCGGCGTATTCGGCAAAGAACTTGCCGTTGTCGTAGATGTTTTGCGGCATTTTCCGTAAATCGACCACTTCCGGTTATCGTTGTTCTGAAGAGATATTAAATGAAGTTTAAAGGGTTGGACGGGCTCTTGGCTAGTCGGAGAATTTCTCCGGGAGGATTAAATCAAGGATATAACAAATATGGCGCGTGAAGAATTAAACGCGCTTCTTTACTCTTTATTACAAATGAGTCAATTCTCCGCTTATGGGCCCTTTTGCATGAGTCATTTTCACAAAAAAGAGACGGCAAGCCAATAGGTTTGCTTAATAGCAGGGCAAATCAGGTTTAGTTGAGATGGCATCATTTGAAACCCACAAGACGTATTCACTACCTATGTACCTACGCCATTACTCTATATACAGGATACTCGTCTCCCTCGTTCACGGGGAGAATATTGAATGTGACGTATGAGTCGATGCCTTCGGGTTCGAGTGTTACTAGAGCGTGTGCGGCGTTCTTTTGTCTCGTGCTGACCCAGAAACTTCCTGCGGGCATTCGGATTTCTTTTCGGATCGTTTCGGTTGTGACAGTTGTCAAAGCGGTGCCTTGATAGAGCGTCTTTCCGACCGAAGCGCTCGTGATGTTCAACGCCTCAACCTCGCCGACAAAATCTGCCTTGAGGCTATCGACCTTGACTCCAGCATTTTGAAGTCTTTCCGCGGCATCCTTCCATGCTCTGGGGAACACGTAGGCCTCGGGTCGGGTACGGGTAAGGTTGGCAAGAACTGGGGTGGTGCTGAGGAATTGAACAGGAAGTTCCACGAGCTTTCCAGACTTGAGCTCAATAAACTGCCAAGTCCTGTTGGTAGGTTGAGGAGCATCGGTGATGACAATATCGTCATTACTCTCTGCAAACTTCTTGCGTGCACCCTCAACAACCTTGTACACCTCTTCCGCATTATCCGCCGCCGTTTGGATAAGAGACTCAACCATGATCAACCCAGCGGCAACTCGTCGCTGGAAATGCTGACCACCAAGCATGATACCTCTGGTCTCAGTGAGAAAGACAAGAGCCTGACTCAGCGCAAGAGAAACATCACCAGCTCGTGCCTCGGTGTTAAGCTCAGTAAAAACCAAAGGTTCCTCCTTCAAAACACCCGTGATGTAAGGACTCCATCGCAAGTCATGAGCTTCCATAGCAGCAGCAACATTAGGAACAAAAGTCTCCTCAGCCAACTCTCGAATATCCCTGTGAATGTTCAAGTTCTTCATAGCGGAGATTTGACCATCCACAGCTTGAACCCACTGATCCTTGGTACCGTATGCGCGGTTAGCGCTATACTCGTGGGAATCAACACCGATGTGCGGGTTAAACTCTGAAATCAACTTCTTGACTTCTCGGGTTTGCGAGCTTGCTTGCTTGATGTGGTCTCTGTTGGGATCGAAGCCTGTTGCAAGGAAGCGTTGGAAGTAGGCAACGCCGTCGGGGTTGTAGCGGGGAAGAATCATGATGTCCATCTTTTCCAGGATGGACTCAGCCCATGTAGAGTTGGCATCAAACTTTCCGAGGAGCGCAAGGAGAAGTTGATCACCACCAGGCTCATTTCCATGGACGCCACCTTGCAGGTAGACGCGGAGCTTCTCAGACGCAGAGGCGTTTGTCTGAGGCTGTGTTGAAGTGGATAGGAAGACATATGGGATGGAACGACCATCTTCAGATTTGAAAGACGGGTTCGTGTATGTCATCCAGTCATTTCGCGCAGCAAGAGTTTGGAGAAAGTAGTCTAAGGGTCGATCAGCGGAACGTTCGGAAGTAGAGTCACATCCTCATACCTAACGTGGCATCGTTGGTTGGACCACTTGTACCGTTTTCAAATCCAGCCGGAACACTCTTGGGGTCCGTGAAAGGCGGAGAGTAAAGCTCAACACCTTCAACATCTGGGAAGTTCTTGGCAGCCTCATCACTGTCTCTAACGAGAGCGACTTGGTTGTCTGCGTAGCGATGCGCTGCAGTGGCCAAGCCTACATAGAGTAGGCCAGCGGTGAGAGTGGCTCGAATCGTCATTTTGTCTCTTGCCGTCTTGATGCGAATGACAGTTGTGAGTACTGGACACCCTCTTCTATTGCCGATCGTGAGAAAGCTGAGCTCTTATAGACTCGTCGGCTATAGACTTCCTTCTTTTGTCTTTCGCCGGCGGCCGGCGGCCACAGCGTCGCCTGGACCTTCTAAAATCCAAGAAACAATCCCCACCGATCTGCGCATAAACAAGTGATAAAGAGATAGGACCCCATCCCAAAAAGGTGTTATTCATCGGCGACAAACATAAACCATCTCATGACGCGTGGCCAACCAGCGACTCCCGTAGATAAGCTTAAACCGATTAAAGAAGGTGCTTAATAGTTTGGCATGTTTACAAGCTAGGATAGTCGCTGTCTAGGTTACAATACCAAGGCGGGGGACGGTATGCCAAGACACCGGAATGCCTGCCTAAATGGATCCTTCGTTTATTACCCCTCTTTGAATCATTCTTTTCTGGCCAAGGTCTTGTGATTGTCATGGCATGATGTCAAGGATTTTTTCGATTATGCCGTTGATATCCTCGGATCTCGCTGTCTATAGTTGACACTTGCGGGATATAACTTGATGTTCATGAGTCAGGTCAGCTATGAAGGAATGAAACCCCGGTGGAATCAGTCTTTGGGGTATTTGTATTAGCTATCACTAAGATTAAATGTGTTTGTCTATGACCGAATAAGTATGGTTGTTGCGGATGATCATAATGTCGTTAACAACCCAACCCATGTAAACCGCACACATCCTGTATCGCTGTTCCTCTCACGATCCCCAGTAAACTTTTCCAACCCAAACACCTAAGACAAGAAACTGCCTCAAATGCATCACCCATCTCCAACTGCACTCTTTGAAGCTTAACACCTGACATGCGGTTTCCATCCCACCTTCAACACCCGAGCCAACAAAAGCAAGCCAACGCAAACCGAACTGCAGAGAGCAGCCCAAATATGCGCACCGGTATAGTCATCCTTGGTCGCAGATTGAATACGGCCACCAATAGGAGGACCAGTCAATCCGGCGAATGAGATGATACTAAAACACATGCCGATTCGTGTGCCCATGGCGTCCAATCTCTTTGTAATACTTGCAACTCCAGTTGGCATGAGACTCTGGAAAGCACCAGAAGCAAGGCCGTAAAAAGTCGTAAAGATCCAGATGCCTGTTATGTCGTGGACTGCTAGCCAAGAAAATGCAACAACAGCCACGCAAAATCCAGCGGGAGCTATCGTGTTTAGTGGTCCGATGCGGTCAGCGATGATGGGTACCAGAACTCGTGCGGGTAGACCTGCACCGTTGATAAGGGTAGTGAGAAGCGAAGCATCAGCGTATGAAAGGCCCAGGGCATCTCGGCCATAAGAGGCGAGCTATAGTATGGTCAGCAGGGTCATCCTTGGTCTCAAGACGGCTTGACGTATACCACTTACATAATAGAAGGTGTAGTAAACAGGCAAGACAAAAAAGAACAACCCTGCCACGTAAGAAACGTAGAGTTTGTCCTTAAACGCATCCCAGTCAATGATTGGCCCAGACTTGCGTGGGGGAAGTCTGGGACGCATAAAGACAGCCACAAAGCAAAACCCAGTCAAGTTGATGAAGCCAAGAACTCTAGTCGTCCAAGGCATTCCCAGTATCGGAAGCAGCTCTCGGACGACAAGTGGATATACAAGACCACCAATTGAGTTTCCTGTAGTCACAAGTCCTATGGCAATGCCTCGGCGTTTGTCAAAATATGTTGCGACCAAGGCAAGTGATGGGGAAAAGATGATGCCTCCTCCAAAGCCAGTCAGAAGACCCTGGGTAAGCATCAACTGCCAGTATTTTGTCGAGATACTCATTAGAAAGATTCCAAGTAGTTGCATTGTTGATCCAATGAGAAACGTCGGGACAAAGAGGCCAGCATCGAGGAGGCGGCCAGAAAAGGCACTCCCGAAGAATGTTAACCACACTTGCAAGGAGCCAATCCACGAGATATCAAACGATGATTGAGGCAGCACCGATGTGTAGTAGGATTGAAAACTTCCAAAAGAGTTGACATAGCCCCATGTTGTGAAGATGACAATCCAGCCCATGGCTACTTGTGTCCATGCCCGTACGCCGCCATCGGGAGGTTCTGGCAGGACGATTGACGATTGGTGAGTTCTTCTTGTTCCAATTCTCTCAAGATCTTGTGCCTCCATTGCAGTAAAGTTCTGGACAGGTGCCGTTTCAGCCCTACAATAATTGTCGTTAGTTGAGATGAAGTGATTTTCACGGATATTGGGAACTGACGGTGTCGTGGCCGGTATCGGGCTAGGGCTAGAAGATCTGATATGAGGGGTCCAACGAGCCATGATCAATTGGGTATGGAGCTTTACAAAGATCACTCTGCAATATATTCGTAAACAAAAGAATGACGGACTCTCGTCGATATTTACATTCAAGCTCCTTTTTTCGGAGTGGAGAAACAGGTTACATTTGCCTGATGCTTCAAATTCTTCACCATGGATCGGAAATCATAAGCCGACTCGGCTAAATTTGAAGCCCACAAAAGAAAAGTGGTTCTTTACGATAAGGATATTTCGGTTGTCGTTGTCGGGAATAACGGTTCCAACGGGCAGAGACGCAAGGGTTTTATCAAAGCTGCTAAGACAAATTGAGAAAAAGGATGAGTTTAGTAAATATATACTGGGACAGCAGTTGCTTTGTGTTAGGAATCTAGCTGATCTTTATCGTCAAGTCGAGGCATGTTGAGTGAGCCCCCCAACCACTGGAAGTGACCTGTACTTTGTGTAACCCTAACCGATAAAAAACACAATGTCACGAGTTCGACTCTCAAATTAAGATAGCATGATTGCAGGGGAATTATTCCGTGGTACTGCCACGTCGTTCTTTTAAAAGACTGGTCATTAATGACAAGGAACAACTGGAGAGGTGAAGGCGAATCAACAAAATGTCGGTAAAAGATCCCGAATTTCAAGACGACGCGTCTGCCATGGTAGATATTTATATAGATAACAGACAATGTTTTCTACCCTGGTCTTATGAATCCTAGTCCCTCTCCTGATTGTGGATTCCTTCAGGGTACCTAGATGTCAGGCTAATCGCCCAATCTTCCGACGTCAATGAATGTCCACCATTCCGTTTGTCCTACCAAGGTAGGGCTTTAAAGATGAAAATAAATAGAGATAGAAACGCAATTAAACCAAAAGAAACTAATTTGTTTATCGCATACAATATCACATTCGGTAAGAACTAGCGGGGACCTTTTCCGATCCATCGGCATCACCAATCCCGGCTTTGGAGTTGGCGTTATATCCAATGAGCTACAAGAAAGACAGCAAAACCACAAGCAAGACTATTTTTAGAATCCAATTATTTTATCGTAATTCCATAACTCAGTATGACCAGTATAGACTCTCTTGTCTTTACGGCTCTTTGCCATTTAATCCTCTTTTCCGCGGCGCAATCTTCCGACACAGCACACAGCTCATCAATGCACGCAAGCGGGTTGTCGTCTTGCGGCCTCGAAGTTTCAGCTGGCCAACAGAACAGAACATCGACATTGAAACATGTGCTCGACAGGGAATTCAGCCTCACTGGAGTCCGAAAATGTAGTTCAGCTGGCAACAGCTGATAACATGAGAGTGCAGTGTCTATTTGGCAAGATCATGTCTGAAGTCCTTTGACACTCAATCTCGTCAAAATGTCGAAATACACACACGTCGATACCCGGCCTATGGTCTGGGTCTCGCGTAAGATCATGGCTGTCTTTTCAATCCTCATCTTTTTTGACATTGGCATGATGGTCATCACTATTATGGCCGTGACCGGTGCTGAGACTGCTGATCTACGGGATATTGTGTAGGGGGCGAAGATTGAGTTTCCCCGGCTAGGTGAACAAATCCAAGCTCTTGAAATCGGTCTGGTATGGTATCTCGTGCAGTCATAAGTCATAACAATCCCATATCCCAATTCACATCACACATTCGTAAAAAACCAAGGCATCGTGCCTCCTATTCCCTATACCAAAGTAATTGCTTCCATCTTACCATCAGTTTGACCCACCGCCTCCCCGTGCATTATGCCATGTACATAGGCATCTCCAACCAATTCAAATTTCCCCTTCTCCTCCTGAGGCCTAAGCACAAAAGGCACCCTGCCGCCAGCCAGAACCCAGACTTGGTCACCCGGCCTAGCCGCCCCTGGTCCGTTGCCAAGATAATTCTGCTGCGTCCGAAACACTCGTCTGACGCCGTTAAATCTCTTCATCAGCTCGCCCAACTCGGTTGCGTCGGTTAAAAAACCATTTAACTGCTCTTCATCAGTGTTTTGTACGCTATCGCCCAGTGCGACCTGTCCCTTTCGTTTTGGTCCTGCCTCCCTCATACTCGCGTTCCAGCTCTCGATAGTATCCAACATTTTGGTATGTTGGTGAGTTGATTCTTGATCATCATTTTCTTCGGCAAACTTGGTACTTCGTATTGTCGCTGGTGCCTGGCTTGGCTCTGCCTGCTCTTCCGGAGAACCTGAATGCTTTGTGAGTTGCTCATTTCTCAAAGACGACATCTTGGTGAGTTGCTCTGCTAGTGAACGTGTGATCTTGTCGACTTGATGTGCCGCGCCGAACGTCTCTTCTACTGGATGCTCATGCTTCTCCTCCGCAGGCCGACCATACCGTATACCCTTCCATTGTGGGAATAGTATGTCTGTCAAAGACTCTAGCCGCATGCACTCTTCAATCTCCCCTAGAGATAACATCTCTAGGCTTGATTTGGCTCTCATCATTTCATCGACCCAATACCAGTGGAATACCTGCGAAAAATCGCGGGCTGGGTAGCCGACGTCGTCATGGCCCGCGATCAGTGTCTTCCATAAGACTCGGTCCGGGCTTTCGGTCGAGCCAGGCGGCGTCCAGGGGTATGCCCGCGGAAGGTCGCATGCAAGCTGTCCAGACTTGCTGAGGGAGAATTGCTTAGATGTTGCCACGTCCGAGATAGTATCCACAAGTAGGCCAGTTATGCCCAGCTGTCGTCCGTAGACAGGAAGGTCTGAGGCCGGCGTCCATTCCAAACCGGCTGACGAGTCCCAGATCGACTCACATAATGCCTTCTTGGTCCACAGTGGGTTCTTGACTCGAGACGTCCAATCCGGAACCCATGAAGGCAAGTTTTTGGCTTTCATGTGAGTGTAGGGCTCGTGTATATCTAGGCTTCTGTATTGTAGAAGGTCTAGACAGTTGTTAGAAAGGAGCACATGCCAGGCCACTTGTAGAAATACGTCGTCGACTGACTGGCGGTAGTCGGCAACCAGTGGCTTGCGTAGCAAGGAAACATTCCCACTATCTTGCACGTCTCGCTTTGCCAGATCTATAAGCGCGTATGCCATGTCTCTCGGATCGCTGGCAAGCCCTTTCGAAGCACGCTCAAGCATACTGAGCAGCGTGACTGGCGGTATCGTTGTCACGTCGTGCGACCTGGAGCTTAGACTGACCACATTGGAACGCTCAGATCTCGTCAGCTGGGATCCGTTCCCGATCCGGAACCGCTCGATATCAAAGACATTGATGAACGAGGCACTATTGACGTCCATTGTGTGAAAAAGACGCCTATCCGACTCAGGCCGCGGCGAGTGCTGGATGACTAAAGATCCAGTTGTCTTGACAAGAATCTGGTCGATTTGGGACCCTGAAATCTCGATCCAGGCGGCTTTTTCCATGGCTCTACCCAGCCCGCTAAACCACAGGATGCCACAGATTTTAACAAGGTCTCTCCAGGAAAGGAGGATGGTGCCTATCTCCACGTAAGACTCTCTTGCAAAGGCAAGCTCCTGTAGAATCCAGACTCTGCGAAACCAATTCCTCTGAAACAGCGCATACAGAGACCACCAGGAGCTATCATGGATGGGCGGCAGCCCCAAGGCGTGACACGTGTCGCTGGTCGTCGAGGATCGGAGAGCTCTGGCCTGTTCGAGCGTGACACGGCCAATTTTCTTCATTAATTCGAAGGCTGGTCGAGTGAAATTGTCCATCGGTCCGAGCCAGATGACGACCTTGTGGGCCTGGCTATAGATGCGACCCATGATGCCGATTTGTGCTGTTTTCTCGGACAGGTCTGACTGGTTGATACAGATGGCGTCAACCCATAGCTTGGAGGGTGCGAGCAGTCCACCCTTACGCAGTGCCATGGTCAACTGGTCATAAGGGTTGGCGGCGAGGAGGCGGGATCTTCGCCACTCCAGGAGAAAGTCGTGGAGATTATGAGTGACACCGACAAGTTGCCCATCACAGCGAATAAGCCTATCACCCGGCTCAGCCCTGTCTCTCTCTTCAATCGTCTCGAACACAGAGATCGGACGTCCCCAGGTGTAGGAGAGAGCTCCATAGTGGGGGTTGTCATCAAGGTCGATGGTGCTTGTGGAGAAGCTGAGAAGGTCTTCTTCTTCTTCACCCTGATCCAGGGAGTGGAATTCGATGACCCGAATAGATGTTGTGGTGGGGAGAGGCCGGTATGCATAGCGAACTTGAAAATGGCTGTGACGGGCAAGAAGTTGAAGTTGGCCGTATTTGTAAAATGACCCAATCGCTCTCCGTATCGGCCTTGTTCTAGGCCGACAGAATGAATACATGGGATACTATATTTGGGTAGCAATGTAAAGTAGGTTAAAGATTGCAAACGTGGATGGGTTGAATGTTAGAGGGTACGTTGTTTGGAACTTGGAACATCAAAACCCAAGGCCCTGCATGTCAGCCTGACGAGGCCTGGCAGCTCAGCCGCAGACAAGCGAATGGACAAGCTGGATGAACGCCACACTCTCACGCCTACATCGACAAAGCGTGATCTGACAGCTCATGGCAGCGCCCGTTTTCCGGCGTCGGCAAAGGAGAATTGAGGCTCTTTCGTTGTTTTGACTGCTTACGTGGTAAAATGCTGACTGGCTCCCGCAACGGTCAGTAAGGCCTTGTTCTTCCACATCTTGTTCGCCCTCATCTTCCCAGACCGAGTGAAGAAGGCGAAGCAGACAATGGACTATGCGAGCGGTATTTGACTGACAAACTTTGTCTTCTACATCATTCTACCATTTCTGGTAATTGAAGTGGCTGGGAGGGCAGTTTGTCTAGGGTTCCAGAGCTTATACGCCCCCGTCATCAAGCCCCGGAAGCTGCTCGCATGTGATTACCTAGGACCAGATCTCGTTCAGTGTGGAATGGTTTCCTCATCTTGGGTTGGAGCTATTGTGTACAGGCAAGTATACCACCTCTAGGAGATATCATCTTCTAACATTCATCCAGCTTTGTCCATTTCGTATTGCTCATGCTAGTCTTTCGAGCATACTACCGTATGGACCCAGTGGCTGAGCTCTCGCCCCAGTACGCGGGCGTGCCATCGACAGATAATGCGCATCCATCTTTATCACAAGACCAAGACGCTCCTCCCTCGTATGAAGAGAGGGAGTCGAGCCATCTCGTCGGAAAGTCGACCAAGGCGCAGCCTCATGCTTTGGAAATATCACAGATGACAACGTTGCCGGAGTAAAGGGAAAAAGAAGAGAATCTTTAATACCATCATGTATTGGTAACTGTGTCTTTTGCTGTTGTGTCTAATAAGGCTAGTCCCTTGGTTTTGTTAAAAGATTCTCCGCCTGTCCCAGATCTTGCACGCAAATCTCGGTATTAACATTGACATTGCTCATGAGGTTCCTATAAACCGAGCTCCCATCGTCGTAGCTGCGAATGTAGTACGATCGGTCTAGTTCTGGATTCATCTCGGTTTGAGAGAATCCATTTCCCAGGAAGGCGAATCTCGGGCCATTATAGGAGACTTCAAAGTCATCGAATCGAGGAACGGCGAGAGTTTCCATGTAGTGAAGGGTACTTCCTGGCCACACGGCTGTGATGCGTCCGTCTAGAGGGTTCTTGTACCATGACAGGCAATCACCGGTCCAGACCGTTCGCTTCATGAATAGGTCCTTCTGATAGATGAAATCGTCGACGGCCTCCTTCTTGACGTTGAAGCAACGAATGTCTTCCTTTTGCCAGCGGTTCATGAACTTGAGCATGTACTCAGTCTGTAACTCGATGGAAAAGATGATTGGGCCGTTGGCGATGGGGCAGTTTGGTCCCAAGTACATGAAGTAGTTGGGATATCCAGAGGCAGCCAGGCCCAAGTAGCTGCGAGGGTCCTTCTCCCATTCTTTGGCCAGGTTATTCGTAGTCCCATGCAGGGGAAATCGCGGGCGGAATGTCGTATCGAAACCCGTGGCACAAATGAGAACGTCTGTCGGGTACTCCTTGCCATCCGACATGATGCACCCGTTCTCTGAGATCTCCTTGATGTCTCCGTACACCAGAGTGACGTTTGACTCGTTCAAGCATTCGAGATAGTCAACGCCGGGCTAGGCCGAGTTGTCAGCGGGGAGTTCAAAGTCATATAAGCTTGATGTCGGACTTACTGTGATTCGCCTGCATCCAAAGGAGAAATCCGGGATGAGAAGACGAGCTAGGTCCTCATTCTGCAGCCTTTGGACCATCTTCTCGCGTACAAAAGCTTGAGTTGACCTCTGTGCAGCGCTCCCATCGATGACAACCTGGAAGGTCTCTCCGATGGCGGCCTCGGTTTCCTTTCTCATCTTCCGGAGGTTCTCAGGGTGAAGCATAAACCCATCCTTCTCCTCTTTAGTGTACTCACGGAAATCCATCCCCGGCGTCGGGCTGATCCAGGCCTGCTCACGGACAAAGGTTGTTACATGGTCTGCCAATCTTTCCACTGACATTAGTTCACATTCGATTAAAAGGAATGGTGCTGAAATACTTTTGCATCTTTGGGAGGATCTGAATCCCAGAAGACCTGTTCAACGAGAGATTCGGTTAGCAGTCCTTTCTCAAAATCACGACGTGTTTGGTCGGATATGATCTATAACTTGCCCGTTTCCAATAAGTCCAACATGCTTTCCACGGACATCGACGGTCTGATCCCACACGGCGCTGTGCAAAAGTTTGCCCTTGTATTTGTCAATGCCCGGAATGGCGGGCCACCTCCAGGCATTGAGAATGCCGCCGCCGTTGATGAGCCAGTCGCATTCCTTGTCGAATGTAGAGCCGTCAGGTCGGCGAACAGTGACCTTCCAGACTGCTTTCTCCGAGTTCCAAGACGCGCCGACAACTTCGTGCTGGGTTTCTATGTAGCCCCTCAAGCCGTACTTGTCGGCAAAGCGAGAGAAGTAATCAAAAATCTCGACTGACGACGCATAGTTGGCAGACCAATGGGGGTTCGGTTCAAATGAGTAAACATAGTTGTGGCTGTCGGATTCACCATCGTCAGCTCTTGTGTTTCAGTTGCCCCTTTGATATGGTGAATCCGGGGCTAGCATGCAGACCCAGGGCTAGGACTTACGCTGGAACATCGCAGGCACCTATGATCGTTAGTACTGCGTTGGAAGGTAATACGAGGGGAAGGAGCACAAGTGCGACTTACAACCTGGGTATCTATTCTCGTACCATGTTCCGCCAATATCTGGGTTCTTTTCATAAACGTTGAGAGTAAAGTTGGTGAAGTTCTTCTTCAGCATGTAAATCAGATGAAGACCTGAAGCACCAGCACCAACGCAGATGACCCTCATCTGGCGATTGGCGTGGATTGGGGTGCCTCGACACTTGTCAGATGTTGGTGGAATACCATTGCCAACTGGGACATCATGGTCCGGGCCCCCGTTGGTCGCAGACATGACCAGTGCGGCAGGGAAGTTGTATGTTTGTAAGGGATGGTGATAGGGATAAGGGTGAAATGTGTCTGGTAACTACCTTGATCTCTGGAGACTGCGAAATCTCCCTCGTTATATCCATGGCTCAACACTCGCAACTCAACTCAGAGCAACCGTTGCCACGAGCTTCCTAGTAGAGTGGCCTGCCAGGATTCGGGGCTGACAAACAAATGCCCTGATTGAGAATGGATGTCAGTCAGGGGCTGCCTCCCCTGTCTAGGCTTGGGTGGATCAAGCTAAGCCATCATACACGCCTTGGGGTAAAAGGCGCATCATTTGTAGTCATGAATTCTGACTCATATCATGACACAAAGTCGTTGACTACGCCGGAAACAAGGAGAGAGAATGAGATTAATCAAGTACCCACCCGTTGCAAGAAAGAAATGAGAAACGTAATTCAAGGGTGCGATTTATGACACTAGATGCACTGCGTGAGATACCACGAGCTTTACTTCAAGGTGTCTTGGATGTGGAAAAACTCATCCGATATCCACCATTTCTAGATCCTTCATGCTAAGTGGCCCGACCAAGATAGGCTTGTGTAGAGTATTATTCTTGTTCTTATTAGAGACTACCGTCTATAATGGAAAAGACGTAGCTATTGATACATACCTACCTAATAGTTTTGGAATCCGATACTATAAAATACCAATACTTAGCTGCGTCATTGCTATTATGGCCAATGCCACCGATTAGTGTCGTTATTGATAATAATAGTCAAATCCCATTACTTAGATAGTTTGACCCTTACAAGACCAACTAATAGTCCCGTATTCTAGGTAGTTATTATTATCGTTAATGATGAGTCCGTAAGAGACCATCTGCCACTACCCCGTAGTAGAATAGTTTCGGCCTTGGATCGCGAGAGACTTCTCTTTTAAGTACCTTTCTTTGTATAAGTGAACAACTAGGGTATTTGGCTTCAGGAAGCCCAAACCTACAAGTCTTGACGCGTGCGAGAGCGCCATTATCTTTATGCACGAGTACCTCGCAATAACTTTGTAGGCTCCTATAAGCCAGCTGAAACATCTCGTTGGCAGCTACGGGGGCGATCAATGCGTATTGTTATGTCTTATGGCCTGAAATTGAAGGTACGCCGTAATATATAGAGTGTAGGTTTACGCGATTATGCGTAGTTAAAACATGAACCTGCCCGGCTGTAGTCAGCCTAAACTCCCACGCAAACACAGGGAGGCTCCCCCCAGGTTATCACTTCTGTTTAATCCACACTTGCGTCCTGCCCTCAAGTGAAACTTGAATGACAGCCTCGCCTTTTGCATCAGCCTGGAATAAATATGTGTCGTTGATTGCATACTCCTTGCCAGGCCGGAGCTGATTGAGACCCAACGACACGGTGGTCTTCTTGGTACCCGGATACAGAACCAACTCAAGGTCCTCCCCAGTGTGCGATCGAGCCTTAGCGACCAAAACCTGTAACATGTAATCAGTCGCGAGCTTGTAGATCTCAATTGTGGGGGAGCGAGCTTACCTCTGGATACCGGGCGTCACATAGGCAGGGACCATTCTTCAAGAGGTCAGGCATAGGCTCTGATACCATTCTTTTCCAACCATCCTTAAACATAAGTTTACCTCGCAACAGCTGAGACTTCATCAGTGTCGAGATGTTATCATAGTTCAAGACGCCGTTCTTTTCGTTGCGTCCCAATGATTCATCCTCGTCAATCATGCGTTGCACCTCTGCGGCCACCTTGTTGTCGCCAAAACCCTTGGCTGCTACGAGGGTAGCGGCGTAGAAAGTTACCATGGAACCCCCATAGCGACCGGGGTCCATCTTGTCAGCGTTTTGAAGCCCGTTTACTTGCATGCGTCCGTTCTCATCGAAGCCCAACGCTTCTTTCTTGGCGATGGCATAGGCGCGCTGAGATACATCCGGCATAATGCATGCAGTCAGAGCGGCGCAGGAGAGTTCGTTGACAACACCAATTAATCCAGGAATCACCCAGCCTGTGCATAGTTTTGGCGCGTTAGCAGCGGCCTGAAGTAGACTGCCTCAGCAGTTATCACAAAATCCATGACGTACCTGTTAAGTGACTCTTGATGGGGACAACGCTGCCGTCAATGTCCTAGTTATTGGCAATTGTTAGAGCGATGCTCAGAGTTGAAACATGACCAGATAGCTAGCAGTTGATCTCTTACCATAAACTCTTCGATGAAACCTTTGCGAAACTCATCAGCAATCTGAGAAACGTGGGTGGTTCCCGAATTGGCGTCGTATGCTGTGAGAGCATTGATTCCGTAGAGATTGCAGAATGTGTAGATCCAATTTGGCTACCAGGGTCAGAAATGATGGCTCATTCTTTTTGAGGGCGAAATCAGGAGATACCTACCTCGCATGCGTATAGGCAGTACGGCGAACCACGCCAGTTATCAATAAGTGCTTTGGCTAGAGTGACACTGCTGTGATGATACCGGTGGTTCTTGTCAATCTCCAAGCAGATGGACCCCTCCTTTGTGAAGCTGTCGTCGAGAGTTGCTGCTCGGTATGTCTCCAATGCAAGCAAGTAGAACCCCGTGAGCATGATGTTATCTTTCAGAACGGGCTCGTAGTTTGTGCTCTAGACCAGGTGTTATGTTACCAGCGAAATCAGATGGGAAAGAAAGGAAAGATGACTTACTAGTTTTCCCCAGAGCGTCTCGTATTTCCAGTACTTGAGAACCTTCTCCTGACAATACTTTCGCAAAAGTCTGTTTTGTGCTTCTTGAACGTATGACCCCCGAAACGAAGGGGTGTAGAATCGATTGTAGAATGCAAGTGAGTAGACACCTTCGTTGAGTTGATAACGCACCGCTGAGGTCTGGAATTGATCAATCACATTAAAGTTGGACCTTTGTATTCGTTAGGTTCAATGGGGTTCTTTGACGTTCGCAAAGTGATTGTTGATATTGGCATACCAGTCGTCCATGTCTTGAAAGCCAAGGTCGATTTGCCATCGCAGGAACTTGAGGATCTCCTCCGGCACCTCACGGTCATCAGATTCGTTGAATTTTGCTGCAACAACCTCTACCTCTTCAAGAACTCGTGGTAAATACTGATTTCTGACTTGCCGCCGGTCCATCTGAGCCTTGCGTATATTGCGCATCTTCAAGCGAATGAGAAGGTATGAGGCTATCGAAAATGCGGCGACAATCACATCGCTGTGGTTCATCTTGGGTCGGGTGGCCTGAGGTAGGATCGGCATGATGAAAGCAAGTCCGAACCAGGTCAGGACCGGAGCGACAATGTTGCCAGAAGCGAACCAGAGGAAGAGGCTTATGCCTAACAGGAGTCTGTGCACAGTTAGAGATCTTCATGGACGCTCTAGAAAGATCCTCACAAAGTAATTGGAATTCCCAATAACCAGAAGCCACCGAGCCCAACGAATGCGCCACCTGGGAACATGGCAGCCAGAGCCACGTACTGCCAACGGCTATCCAAGTCATAATAGAAGCAAGCCATGGCAAGGACCAGAATCAGGCCGTAGCCTGTATCTGCCCGGCGGTTCATGCGATGGGACACGGAACATTTTCCTGCCTCAGGTGGAATTTGTGGCGTAAGTTTGCGCCTCGTAGCCTTGCCGTTTGGAGCCATGGTGTTGGAGAGGAAGAGTAAGCCAAGTTCAATATTTGCTCAAGAATGTTGAATGATTGCACAGTCGATGAGCAACAGGCTTACTGCATTGCATATAAAGTACGCGGGGAAGAAACGTTTACCCGGCACCCATAATAAAGTGCAATACGAACGATAGTATCTATGACTCTTGACGTAACGGAAGTCTAGGCGTGTGGCATACAGTACAATGTGACTAGATTGTTAGTAAAAGAACCGGCATCTTGGCGTTTTAGTCAAGATATATGACACATGTCTTGGGACAACAAGCCTGCAAGCGTCGCTAACGCACACTTACCGAGAACCACGCTAGAGGTGAGAACTACAGTCGCTAAAAACGCCATCATTTGAGACTGGCTGTGGTCCTTAGTGGACATGCTGGGATGAAGCCAGTTACCCCAGGTTTTCCCCAGTCTCTCAGTACCAGGCAGATGGTTCAGATCCTCCCGTGCGGGGGGAAGGGGACCTGGAAGCGGTAGACAAGGAGCGGGGAGATGGGCTGAATGTCCGGGCGGTTCTCTGTAACATTCTGCCTCCAGCTTGGATTCTATAAAAGCGAAGCCGGATTCGTACAGAGCCTTAACAGACCTTTTGCTCTACCTTGCACATCCCTCAACGATCTTGACATATCCAGACTATATCGTCGAAATACTCTCTAAACATGAGTTCCGTAGCGAGATCTTTGTCAAAACCGGCCCTAGACCACATCGAACGGCCCGAGAGTGGCCACGATGAGACAAACACCACTCCGGGGGAAGGTTCAGAGATTTTACCCCCTGGTGGAGGCCATGGCATGACATTCAGGGTTTTCCTGGCAATATTTTCTCTGGCTGTAAGTTCCAAAACGAGAAGAAATCGGCAAGCCCTTTTTAAAAAAGACAGGTTATGAACTATCACTGATGCGGTGCTAACAATGGGGCTTGCAGAGCATCTATATGCCAGCGCTGTCCACTTTCGTCTCCATCGCGCCGATCATCTCGACCATCAATAATGATATTGGTTAGACTGACAAACATACAAAAAACAATGTCGGCGTGGAAGCTGACGTCAATACTTGCAGGTCCGGTGTCTACGTATACGTGGATGGCTACATCATGGACCATCTCTGGTGCCATCTCCGTAGCCGTCTGTGGATCTGCCTCCGAGTGAGTCAAATAGCCCCAAACATCTGTGCCCTCTTGTTCTGACATTAGCTATTGTAGTTTAGTTGGGCGGAGATGGGTTGCTGTCGGCTCGGGAGTCTTGGGCATGGTTGGAGCTGCGATAGGAGGCAGTGCAAATCATGTTCCCCAAGGTAATTCATCAAACGATTTGCTCCAAGTTATCAAGACATGGCACTAACAGCCTGTTTAGTCATTGTAGGAATGACCATCATAGGCATCGCCGCCGGTGGCTGTCAGAATTCCTTCCCAGCCATCTGTGAACTAGTCCCCACAAGATCTCGAGGAAAGGTTCTAGCAATCGTCAATTCAGTGACAAGCTTATGGTCAGTGTTTGGAAGCTTGTTTGGTGAGTTTCAGTTCATTGCTTCCACTAACATGGCACTGACACTGACTAGCATACCACATGGCGTCTAACTACGGTTGGCGGTCCGTCTTTTACGTGTCAATTGCGCTCCATGGACTTGGTTCGGTTCTTTGCTTCTTGTTCTATCGTCCAGCCGATCCATTAGCTCTCGGAGAAAAGAAGAGGACGCAGATTCTCCGTGAGTTCGACTGGGTTGGACTTGCAGGCCTTATGGTAAGTTGCTGGTCTACAATTAAACCCTCACCTTTCTCAATAACCCGTGAATCTTCCCTGTATTTCTCCCCCATTTCGACTGTTTCGCTTGCGTCTGTATGATATGATGCTAACCTCCGGATAGGCTGGTCCGACTCTGTTGCTCCTTGGAATCTCCTGGCTCGGTTCTGGATACTCTGCTCGAGATGCTCACTTTATTGCCCCTCTTGTCACTGGCTTCGCGACTTGTATAGCTTTGGGCTTTCATCGTGAGTGTAGCTGAGCCTTATTTTAAATCATCTCGTCTCGGGTTTGCTGCTAACGCTTATTACAGAGGCATACATCGCAAAACAGCCCATCTTGCACCCATTTCTATTCAAGAGGTTTCGTTCATTCACTATTGTCTTGGTTCTGATTTTTGTGGGAGGCATGCTGTACGTTCCTTGCCCCTATCACTTCCGCGGCACCTGTTGACAATTCTTCATAGATACTACTCTCTACAGTCACTGTACCCTCTTTACGTGCAGCTCGTCTTCACCGGTCCCGATCCCACTCAGATTGGTCTATGGAGCATATCCCTGGGCGCCGGTGCGACGGTTGGTGGTGTAGGCGCAGGCTTCTTAGTAACGCTAATCAAGAATACGAGATGGATGTTGGTTGGAGGTGTAAGTCTTCCCGTCTCTGCCGTCAGGAGCTGACCTGAGCGTGTGTGGAAGATGTGAAAGAGCAGAAACTGACTTGGCACACTCTAGGTCGCACTCATGGCTATCTTCATCGCAATGATGGCAAAACCTGGTTCGTATGCGCCACCCTTGCTTCCAAAGATGTTCGTGCTAACCAGTAGCAAAGGCCCCGATGACAAGGAGATGGCATTGGCCTTTTCTTTCTTTGGAGGTGTCGGCATTGGCTGGGAGCAAACATTGGGCATACTTGTCGTTCAGCTTGCCTGCCCTGATGAATGGATGTGCGTTACCTTTTTGTCCCCCTGACCACTATTGGCATGACGTGCTAACACTGATGCGTTACTAGCGGCTTTGCCACGGGTATCTTGGGCCTCTTCCGCATCTGTGGTGGTGCTGCAGGCACTGCAATTTACTCTACAGTCTTCAGCACCCAAGTCGAGAAGCATCTATTCAAAATGGTCGCACAGAGCAGCTTGCAGGCCGGACTCCCCGCAGATTCGCTCCAGGAGTTTCTCGCCGCGTTCCTCGGTCCACATCCCGCAACGGCTGCCGAACTTCCGGGGGTCAACCCAGTAATCTTGGCTGCTGCGGAATCGGCAGCCAAGCACGCATATGCCAAGTCATTCAGGTAAGTGCTCTGTATCCGATCGATCGGCTTTTCGTGATGCTAAGATGATCGCGCAGGCTTGTTTGGCTTGTGACTATTCCATTTGCGGTAGCTGGAATGGTAGCTGCGCTGCTCTGCAAAGATGTCTGTTAGCCCCCAACCTCCAAGGTTCAAGAGTAGATACTGATTAGTTCCGTTATACAGCAATCCCACAAGCTAGTCGACAAGACTGCCATGTCTCTCAAGATTGGCCAGCAGAGGGAGAGAAGCGACGAGGAAAAGTAACCAGAAATTCTTCAGTCATGTGGCTTCGTCAGTTCTATTGGATCTTGACGTTTGTGGGGGGGAAGGAAAGGGGTGGCCCGGCTTCTTCGTTCTCTTGGTCTGGGAATAGATCGGCATCTTCAGCTTTCTGGATCATACTGAGTTTTATATTGCTTAAATATTGGGGAACTCTTGTAACTAGGTGGCAAGTTTGCTGGCCACCCGGAAACATGCGTGTTGGCTGTACTATCGGATGGAATGCCACCCATGGTGCCCAGATTGTTGTACTTTCTTGCTTCTACTGCCGCAGCTTTTAAATTGCTGAAGGCCTCTGAAACAAATACAAGTAGTCTAGTATATGGTTAGCACCCGTAGTAGCAACAGTCCGAGACTTCAATGGCGAACGTTGAGGTCAGGAACATGCTGCCGCTGGGAACTTCAATCCACACTTTGCCCCAAGAATCCCAACTCTTCTCTTGCTCCTGAGGTTACTACGGAAGGATAGCCATATCCCCACGTTATCCAGGGCTGGTAAATGACAAACGACAGGGTTCTACTTCCTACCTGAGAGGCTTGGTCGCTATCAACCCTTCAAGCCGAATTAACCAGCCGGCTCATGTCAAGACTGACTCTGCCCCTACAAGTCAGCTATGGCCAATGACCACCAAAGCTGCACGCTGTGGAGAAGGCACATGGGTGAGAACTATTATGATTGGATTGGTCTAGCTGCAAGTGTGCTGGTGTCAGACTTCTTTACGTCAGGTTGGCGGCGCAGCCCTGATCATCCGTCTGTTAGTACAAGCGACATGGTGAGTGTGTCATGAAAGAGATGGTAACGTAATGCTAGTACAATGCTTGATTGGGTCATGGCTAATTAGGTATCTTAGAAACACCTCGTTGCTTCCTCAAACATGAGATTGAGAGTCAACATTAGAGTCCGTCGAGCTCGTTTGGCTGTTGTCAATTGATGCGGAAAATGCCGATTCGGACACAGCATAAGAATCTAACCACCTGGTGACAATTGACCCAACATCTAGGTACGACCTTACAAACATTGCGATTGAAGGATCTGCTATCTGCTACTCAACAACCGTCAAGATGAGAACGTTTACTCTCGACTCCTTCCTCGCTCTTCTCAGGGGAACAGTCCTCCACCCCGTGGTCTCACTACTGCTACCATGCGGACTGATCTTGACAGGCCACGAGCCCAACCCAATACAACTGGGTTCTGATCTCCAGTCGATGAGATGGATTGGTCCAACCTCCAGCGGGCTTCGATGGGCGATGTGGTGCGTCGCGGCATCGTGGATCCTAGCCATTAACCGCACATGGAGCCGCAGTGCGATGAACCCGGCCCCGTCGTTCAAGCCCGACTTTTCCAAAGAGATTGTTGTTGTGACTGGAGGTAAGCCACCGTCTCCTCAAAACTCTGATTATGACTAGGCTCACATGGAACATAGGGTCAACTGGGATCGGTGCCCTACTGGTACGCAAGTTGGAAGCTGCAGGCGCCACTATCATTGTCCTCGATGTTGCGCCACTGAGTTACAAGGCAGGCCGACGAACAACATTTATAAGGTGCAACATCGGCTCCAGCGACGACGTCCGCGCAGCAGCATCCGCCATCATCCGACAACACGGTTCGCCGACCATGCTAGTTGCCAATGCTGGTATTGTCCGTGGCAAGACACTCCTGGAGGCTAGTGACGACGACCTCAGGCTAACATTCGACGTCAACGTCTTTGGCCTCCTGTGGAGCATCCGGGCATTCCTCCCGGGTATGATATCCATGAACCGGGGTCATGTGCTTGTCACGTCCTCGGCGACAGCATTTATGACAGTAGCGGGCATGGCGGACTACTCTGCCTCCAAGGCCGCCGTCAACTCGCTTTGCGAAGGCCTTCATACCGAGTTGAAGCATAAGCATGGCAATCCCAGTGTGGCCGTGAGCGCTATATTCCCCGCCACCATCGCGACCAAGATGTTCAAAGATCTCGACTCCCCAGACACCTTCTTGGCACCCATGCTTGAGCCGGAAGATGTTGCACAGAGAATGTTTGACATTCTCGCCAGCGGCCAGAGGTTAGTGACCCGCCTAAGTGCTCATAGACTAATCATTGTTGACTGGACGCAGTGAGAACGCTTATTTGCCGGCCTTTTCCACTGCCCAACCATGGTTCCGAGTGCTGCCAACTTGGATGCGGATTGGAATGCAAGACGTTGGCTGCCGTGCTGCAGACAAAATGGGAGGCAAGCATGGTGGGAAATGATGTCTTTCCGGATAGTGTCGAGGAGTACCCGATGGTCAAGCAGCTACGACGTAGGATGAATCTTCCATCATCTGGTCAACAAGGACAGAAGTAAAGTCTTGACTTGGAAAATCGTGGGCTTTGTGTATCTTGAACATGGACAGAGACCCGTAGAAACAGTCGCGCAGGAGTCTGTCTTGGGCACAGTGAAATTGAGCGCGGATATCGAGAGCAGACAAAGCAGTTGAGTCGACTTGACGATCCAGATCCACGCCAGTAGGCATCTCCTAAGAATGACACAAGTGAGTTAGCATAAACGGTATGGAGTTTTGAGGGCTGGAATGGCGCACCCGCTTGAGGATATCTGCCATGACATCATCTACAGAGACGCTGTCTTGGTGTATAATGAGATTCTCGCGTAGGCGAGCCCATGGTATAAAGTCAATTGCCAAACTGTGTCTAGGGGTTAAATAATGTCATTAGCGGCTGGCTCAGTGGTTGCTCCCCATTAACCGTCAACTCACTGAAAAGTCTTTTGCATATCTGTCGGACGAAGCCAGTCAGGCATCGTGTCACGGAACACGTCCGACTCGTAATCAGACTCGGACGCGCGTGAGAGCACACCAACATCCGCCAACCGGGGTAAAACCCAGAAGGTCTTGATGATTTGCCATACAACCCATGCGCTTCCTCCAACCAAGCTGATGGAGGAGATGTTCATTAGGCGCAAGAAGAGTGACTGTACAGAAGATATCACCTCAGCAATGCCCGAGGTGAGGTGAGACTCTATGGTCTCGAGGGTTTGCTGATCAGCCTCGGCTTGCGTTGCATATGGCTTCATAATGTCTTCCACTTGCCGTCGTAGCATGATGGTAAGCATTTGGGTCTTCTCGGAGCCATTATGTCTTCCTGTTCGCCGACTTGGATAGAATAGGGTTTTGGGGATGGTGGGAGTCGCGAAGCGTCTGGGTACGAGGATGGACTCTGGCAGTACGGCGTGCACTTGGCTTCCTGACGACTCGACCTCGGATTGAAATGCCATGAGAGTAGATGGCGAGCACACCTCTGTTGGTGCCAGTAACGCAGAAGTGTGGTCGGCGGGTTGGTTAAAACATGAAGGGCCTTGTTCTGCTTGTGAGGATGCAGATGCAGGGAGGACAGCCTGGTCGGGTTCATTGTCCCAGGGAAGAATTGGCTCGGCATCGGTGGGCTCCATTCCGATATCTGCCATCGAAGAATCGACATGAGCGACCTGAGTATCCAGCTCTGCCACGGGGTCCGTTGGCAAAACCGTTTGTAAGGGAATCTGGTGATGCGGCGAGTGGTCGTCGAGACGACATCCATGCCCCTCTGCAGGTGGATGGGAAGCTTGTGTAGCAGCGGGATCTCCTCCCTCTGCAAACGGGTCGATAGAAGTCGGTGTAGGGGCCCGGTCTACAGGAAGAATTTGAGCAAGTGTCTGGTCCGGAGTGGCCGGCTCGATGGGAGGCTGAGAGTGATCTTGATCTTGATCTAGTGGCGGGGGGGAAGGGTGATCGGCGGGGGAGCAATTATTGCTGCTCTCCTGTCTTGTGCTTTCGCCGTCTTGAGAAGGCAAGCTGACCATGGTGACGGCCACACCGCAGACACGTCCCAATGTTGTCGCTACCTGCTCAAGAAGCTCACGCAGTTCGACCTTTTCCCTGGTGAGCTTCGCAACCTCCTGACGTCGATGAACAAGCTCCCCAGTGGCCCCCTCGCGACAAACAGCTAGCTCTCTCTCAAGCTGGGCGACATAGTCTTTGCGCTGTCGACGGAACTTTCGCTGGGCGAGTCTGTTTGCTGCCCGCTTGCTCTCCTCGGGGTCAACGACAGGCGCCTTGGGATTTGAATTGCGTTTTTCACGGGCCATTTTGAAACGAGACGTCTTGGGAGTAAGGAAGAGAAGGTAAGTTCTGGAGAAGATGTTGAGAGATGGGCACTAGCGGAGATGAGAAAGAACCCGAGTCCGGGACAGAGATCCGCCTTAACCGGGGTACCCGGTAAGGAATGCGGGGAAAGGAGACTAAGGAGAGTCGTATTTTAGCTAAATTTAACTAAAAGTGATGTAGGGTATAGGGGTTAATAATGTTAAAAGATGGAGATGCATCTCCAGTGCCTCGCCATAAGGGGCTTTTACTACGTATCATAGCCTTTATTCGACCATAGCGAGTATACTTAATAACATTATTGATCCCTACAAGCTGTAATAATACGGTGTGATAATTATAAAAAATCCAAGTCTTTTCCTAAGCGAGCGCTAAGTCGCCTTAACCTGCATAACAACAGTTTTAATCTGCGTATACGCCAACACGCTCTCAAGCCCACCCTCAGAACCATAGCCGGATTGCTTTTGCCCACCAAAAGGCGCCTTGCATGAAATTGCCATTGACGTGTTAATGCACACGGTGCCTGCCTCGAGAGCCTCGGACATCCTCGCCGCACGATCGACGTTGCTGGTGAAGACACTGGCCATGAGGCCATATTCGGTGTCGTTTGCCATCTTGATAACCTCTGCCTCGGATGAGAAGGTCTTCATGACGGACACGGGCCCGAAAATCTCTTCTCGGTAGATTCTGGCGTCATCGGTGGGGTGCTCAAACACAGTCGGTGGAATGAAGAGACCCTGCAGAGCAAGAATGTGTTAGGATATAGACTCGTGAGTGAAAACGAGTTCTGTGATGTGCTTACATGTCCATTGTGCGGCTGGCCTCCAAAAGCCAAAGTCGCCTCCTTCTTGCCCTGGTCGATGTAAGACCTGATCTTGTCGTACTGGTGTTGGTCTGCTACCGTGCCATAAGTGGTCGACTCATCGCTTGGGAGACCTCTGCCCGACGCCATCTCTGCGAGCCTCTTGTGATACAAAGCGCGGAATGCCTCGGCCTTGGGCTCTTCAACATAGACTCGAGATCCTGCGACGCAGTACTGCCCAGAGTTGGAAGCAATCGCAATTGCAGCCCTGTAATTTTAGGCGGCGTCTGTTAGCGCGTTCTTGGATGGATGGATTCCTACGGCAGTGCTTGCTGACGAACTCACCAAAATGCAGCTTTCTCTATATCGGCATCGCCAAACACGATGATGGGGCTCTTGCCTCCGAGCTCCAGAGTGACGCGCTTCAGGTTTGTTCTCGCCGCAGCCTCCTGGATCTTCTTGCCGACAGTTACAGAGCCTGTGAAGCTGATCTGACAGGACAGTGTTAGTTAACCCAACGATAGGTCAAATTCAACATGTGACTACGTTACCTTGCGAATTCTGTCATGATGTGCGATGAGACTGCCCAGCTTTCCATCCCCAGTCAGAATCTGTACCACACCTGGAGGGAAACCCGCCTCGGCAAATACTCTGCCTAGGAAGAGGGTTCCCAATGGTGTCTTCTCAGAGGGTTTGAGAATCACGCAATTGCCAGCAGCCAAAGCCGGGCCTAGTTTCATCGCAGCCGAAGAGACCTGCACCAAATGTATGTCAACTTTCACAGATCATCGGTGCCATTATCAACACTGCGTCGATGCCATCTCGAACGCTAAAGAAACTTGCACGTACCGGTCCATTCCAGGCCATGATGGCAGAAACAACTCCCAGCGGTTCGCGCCGGACCACCCTCTGATGATCACCGTCCTGGATCTGGCAGTCGCCAGGAATCTTGTCACACCAGCCTGCAAAGTCTGCATAGTAAAACAAAATGTCAGACGGCTCGAAACAAAGATACTACTTTGTGCATGGCAGGGCTAGACATACATCGGAGGTTCTCCACGGCGACGCTCATGTCAACAGCTTTGTGAAGCGAGTATGGCCTGCCAAAACTGCGCGACTCCAAGAGCGACACCATGTGAGTAATTTCATGCTTTTCAATGAGGTCGGCTGCTTTCCAGAGCAACCTAGCCCGCTGCATGGAAGTCATGGTACGCCATGGGCTTCCGGGCTTGAAGGCCTCTTCCGCAGCGTCCACTGCTTTATCTAGGTCGGCCAGGCCCGCGTTGGCGATATTGGAGCTAAATATTTCTCCAGTCGCAGGGTCAACGACTGAGAGACTAAGGAAGGGTATATCGCATCAGCCAATGTCCCCAAATCAAAGTGGTGAGAGCATACCGAAGTTCGTTGCTGCTATCAACGTACTAGATAACAAGGTGATAGTTAGATGGTTGTGGTTCTCCATGTGTCAGGCAGCAGAACGCACTTCATTGTTGATAAAAACCTTGTTCTCAAGAGCTTGTACGGCCGTTTCGACGTCCATCTTGTAACCACTGCTTATTAAGGAGCAGAAAAGGAGGGCTATATGAATTGGATTGTTGAGATGACTTGAACCCGGACGGCGATAAGTGTTGAAATATGGCGGGAAAGTTGATTAATTACATAGAAACACAAATTAAAGTAAGCCAGGAAGCATCCGGATTTTCTAGCTCAATTATCCTGACTTCAACCATAATAAAGAACAAATTTCAGGAAGCATCCCTTCACTAGATACTTCCGCTACCCACCCGATGTGTTGCATCAATGCAAGCAAATGGAAGGTGCGGTGTAACTGGATACTTCCGCAGTTCCACCTCAGCTTCCAGAGCCCAGTGTTGTTGGGGTAGTCATAATTTGTTAGTCATACCTAGGTACCCAACATTGGTATGGATGGTAGATTCTTGGCTCCCACTACACCTGACCAGGGCTCTATGACGTAAAAACGAGTAGCGAAAACTCCGTGTACAAACCTACGAAGCTAATACGAAGCATAATCATAGGATTGGAGGTTTGATCTGTTTCCTGGAGTGATGGAGGACTATCATATATGAACTTTGCGTCAAGGGGGTTGAAAAGCTTTCTTCTGAAAGAGAACCCCCTCAAGTGAAATCAAGACTGCAGAACCAGCAACATGGACAACCTTCCTAAAACGATGAAGGCCGTGGTGTTTACCAAGGTAAGCTGATTAACTGACGCTGCCCTAATGCCGGAAAGGGGTCCTTTTACTACAATGCTGACTGTAAAAGGCCAACAGCGCACTAAAGGTGGTGACCAAACCGCTGCCCGAGCCAAAGGAAGGCGAGCTACTCGTGAAGGTAAAGGGAGTTAGTGTTTGCGCCTCTGACTTTGTTCCATGGAAGGGCTATCTTGGAGATGTTGATGGCCTGACTGCTGGTCATGAGGGCGTCGGAACCGTAGTGGCTGGTGAGTTAAATGTCTTTTTGCATACTCTCCATAGAGAGGGAAGTGTCACACTTACTGATCAATCCCCATCCAGCACATGGGGCTTCAACCGGTTTCAACGTTGGCGACAAGGTTGGCTTTATCAACACCGCCAAAACCTGTAATCACTGTGAGCCTTGTAGGTGTAAGTTGCCTCGTACCCTGCCAAGCCATTCTTTATCATTATTGCACCACCCTGGTGACCGAATCACTTGGTTATGTGATGCTAACGATCGCGGCACGAGAAAGCTGGCCGAGGCCAGTTTTGCGGATCAGGCAAGAATCAGGGATTCAACATTGATGGCTTCTTTTCCGAGTACGCCATCGTAGAGGCAAACCTTGCCGTACGAATTGCGGAGGAGCTGCCCTTGGAGAGGTGACTACGCACTCACGGATCGAATCTATGCATTGATGACTGATGCAGGACTTGTCTAGACTATCACCCCTTTTCTGCGCGGGCATAACTGCATTCCGGGCGGTCAAACAACTCGAAGCCCCAGCAAGAGGCATAATCGGGGTGTTTGGACTTGGTGGAGTGGGAACGTTTGCTTTGAGATTTGCGCTAGCCATGGGTTTCACAGTCTGGGCCTTTGACGTTTCCGCCGACGCTCGCAAGATGGCTGAGCGTCTAGGCGCAGCTAAGACATTCGACAGCTCCAACGTCGATGTCATTACAGACGAGGTCAAACAAGCTACCGAAGGACGCCTACTTGATGGAGCTGTTGTCGCTACTGGCGTTGTCCCGGCATATGACGCCGCAGTGAAACTTACCGGTTTCTTCAAGTGAGACAAAAACAAAGTGACCGACCCCAAGAAGGTTTGCTAATACGGATTCAAGGACAGTTGTGGCCGTTGGAGTTCCCCGCGAACCTATTCAGATCGATAGTCTGTCTCTCATAAAGAAGGGACTTGTGATCAAGGGCACACTGACTGGTAGTGGCTCGGACCTGGATGAAATGATGCGCCTTGTTCGCCGTCATCGGATTATCCCGGAGATTGAGCTTGGGACGCTTGAGGATATTCCTGATTCTTTCCTTAGATGCGCGTCTGGGAATGCAGGGGCCAAGCTTGGTGCGATTTTGAGTTGAATTTTAGTCGGAATGGTGGCAGGCTGTTTGCTGTGTGGTGTGACCTTGTTGGATTACTTTTCGGTTGATGCTTCGGGGGCACGAATGGCGATCCATCAAGGTCTTTGTTTGCGGAGGCATTCGGCATGAGTAGGAAGTCAAGCTTGCTTGAACATGTTTGACTTGTCTCTTAAGACAGCGGTTGTTGGAGAATCTGACACACGTGTGATTACGAAGTTAATTCGGAGCTTGACACATCCTCCTATCCAAGACCAACGGCTAAAAGGACGCCATCGACAGCTCCGCTCCTCACGTGGTAGAGATGGCTGCTGTTTTATATTCTCAATGCAGATGCAGACTCAGCTTTTCAGTTGCACACAATCCTACCTTGTCTTTGTACCCTTTTCTTTGTATCTATTCGATCATGCACCATATCTATTTATGAATAGAAGCAAAAGCACCAGAAAAGTAAACTACAGCCCATAATGGCGTGCTGTCTCCTTGTAGCGTTTGTTATACATCGCGCCATGAAGGCTCTCCAACACTACAACCTCACAAGCTCAACTATCCTACAAACACCCGACATTCAAGGAAGAGCCGTCGCGGATGATCAAGAAAAGCTGGCAACCCTCCACCTTAATGTGGCCAATATATCTTGTGCATCCTGCTGCACGGCCATTGACGAGGCAGCCGCAAACTTACACGGAGTTGTCAAAGTGACCACCTCGCTCCCAATGTCACGGGTCCTTATTGTCTATCAGCCTTGCCTCGTGGCGCCGCAGACCATTCGAACCGCTATCCAACAAGCAGGATACACAGTTTCATCGCGAGAAGACTGGAGCCAGGTGCAGGAGACACTGAGTAAGAGGAGGCATCTCGAGGAGCTGAGGCGAGCTTTTCGAGGCGCGGCTGTACTGTCGGTTGCAGTATGGTTCTGGCAATTTGCCTCACCCTCCATCTGGAGAACAGCGCCTCCAGCCATTTCAAGTCTCCTACATTTTCTCTTCTTCTTCCTTCCGGCAATGACCACTCAAATCTGGTTCGCGCGCAGAATTCACTTGGGAGCATGGGTGCATGGCGATAGAGCCAGCATGGATACGCTCATCAGTGCTTCAATACTCCTGGGTCTTGAGTATTCCATGGTCGACATGATGCTTCGAGGGACCGAGAGCGATCCAATGCTCATCGCCAGCGGCGCATTTCTAACGACAGTCGTGCTTGGTGGTCGGTGCCTAGATCAAGCGCTGAGGGCAAAAGGACTTGACCACCTGAGGGTCCTTCATGAGCTGCAAAGATGTGTCCCAGATGTGATGACGCTTCCAGACATGGTAATCCTTTCCGTTCCCATGAGTCATAGCTGTCCGTGTATTTTCTTACTCACAACTATAAATCACAGGTAAGCCGGCCGACATTCCTGCTCCAGTCACAAGACCGAATTCTTATCCCAGCCAACTCTGTCATACCCTGCGACTGTTACGTCGCTGTGGGCGAATCACTGGTCAACCAGTCTGTCCTTACTGGAGAATCGAAACCAGTCTTACGGGGTGTTGGCGATCTTATCATGTCAGGTACAACCAACATGACAGCAGATCTGCAAGCTGTTGTCACGAGGGGGCCAGAGGATTCTGCCTTGGCAAGGGTCGCCGAGGCGGTCGTGGTATCGAGTGACGAGGATGAGATTTTGTTCCCATGGGTCAACAAGCTTTTATCCCGCTTCGTCCACGTTATTCTGACTCTGAGCTCGACTTTCTTCCTGATTGTCGCGGCAAAATCCATCTTGGACGGGGGACAAATAATAGGGAGCATGCATGCCGCTACAAGGCGTGCAATGACGATTCTCTCGGTAGCATGCCCTTGCGGCGTGGGATTGGCGATACCATCGGCTACAATGGCTGGGCTCAGTATGTTGGATAAGATGTGCACCTCAAATCTTAAGAGCTAACCTTACGCAACAGGGGCAGCATTAAATCACGGTGTACTGATCAAGGGAGGATTGAACACAATGATGAAGCTGACCCGGCTGTCACACGTCGCTGTCGACAAGACCGGTACACTGACGCAGGCAGAGCTAGGTGTATCGTGCGTTCACTGGTCTGCGGGTGCGTCAGTGACCGAAGAGGAGCTTGCTATTCTGATAGCCACCCTAGAGAGGCAAGATCACTCCAGTCACGTAGTCGGTCGGTCTGTCTTCCAATGGGCCATCAGGCGGATGACTGAGGACCAGCGAGTCGTGCAACAGGGGGCGACGCTTCATGGTTTCCAGAGGTTTGAAGGAAAAGGCCTCGTCGGTGAGGTTCGACTTGCCGGGGCTTCATCCTCTCGCCATGTCATGATTGGGAGTGAAAGGCTGATGCAAGATGAGCGTGTCCTATCCGGAAAGTTCCAAGGAAGCAGCTCAGCAAGCATCGCGGCCCTTCATGCGCCCCCAAGTCATTTCGTTCACGTCGTCGTGGATTATGAATACATGGGATATCTCTGTATCCAGGACTTGGTCAAACAAGATGCAGCTGGGGTACTTGAGGATCTCCGACAAAGAGGTTTGGATATCACCATGCTCACAGGAGACTCAGCCGCTGAAGCGGATCGAGTAGCCACCGCTGTAGGAATTTCCTCAACAATGTCAAGCGCGCTGCCGTGGGAGAAGCAGGCGGCAGTATCAAGCCTACGCGAGAAGGGCAAGGTAGTCGCCATGATCGGGGATGGCGTGAACGACATGCCAGCACAATCATCAGCTGACGTGGGTATTTCTGTGTGCAACAGTGCCCTAGCTGGCCTCGTTCTGACCTCGGACGTGACCCTGCTTCCAGGCGCCAAGCTGGGCAGCATCCCCAGGGTTATCGACATCGCGCAAAAGACTGTTAACCAGGCACGCTTCAATCTAGTCTGGAGCTTGGTGTACAATTTTATGGCTGTTTTTGTGGCCACTGGGTGCTTGGAGCCCTTTGGGATTGGGATCAATGTCTCTCTGGCGGGAATGCTCATGGCCTTTTCTAGCATTAGTATACTACTCCTTAGCCAACGGGTCTCGTAACTGATCTTTCCCTAGATAGAGAAATGAATATGCCGGAAACTGAAGCCTGCTACCTGTTTCTCGATCTTCGTCATCGGTTATCCCGACTTTAACTATAATAAAGAACACATTTCTAATACATCATAGCATCATATCCCAATGCTAACACAGTGGCATCTACCTGTTTCTCATGTCATAGTAATAAATTTATGTTGAGGTATTATGAATGCACCTGGCACCAACCACGGCGACCCTTTGAAGTCGCGATCCGTTGTTCTACCTAGGTATACGGTCTAGCTACGGTAGCTGCCTGGACAAGTCGTGTGTGCTCTAGCTAGGTACCTAAGGTAGGTACTTACTTATCAGGCGACGGCGATGTTTAGCCCAATCATCATACTATCGCTAATTGGGTAAAGTGAAGCGGATTGTTCACTAAAAGCCTCGACTTCTCATGACATAAGAATTCATGACACATCACTAAAGCCATACCCTTGCTAGATTACGGTGTCTGATGGCATGGTATCGTGAAGAATGGCTAGATATAAGTAAAAGAATTTGAGCTTTGAGACTCATGGTTATTTCGAATTGATGGCCCAACCTCTCTAAACTTGATTCTGCTTTGATGTTGGCACTACCTGACCAACATCTTCTGGACTCATCATCATGGCGAATCTTACAACCAGCAATATGCTCCCTACAGTGCATCCCGAGTTTGTTAGCATCCTTGAGTTGATGACCGCAGCTCGCATTCCCAAAGGAGATATCGAGCAGAGGCGCAACGTCATGGATGCCGGTACTTCAGCTATGAAGCAGGCCGCCCTTCAGTCGAACCCTGCGCTCGAGAGCGAAGTTGAGCGACGTTGTCATTTTGCCAAATCTACCATCGACGGACACAGAATCCCGATCCTGCACTACACCCGCAAGACCTCAGATTCAGCTCCAAACACGTCGAGTGCTGCCGTCGTCAACATGCATGCGGGAGGGCTGATCATGGGCTCTGCAGAGAGTATGGATGCAGGTATCCGTCAGCATGTGCTCGAGACGGGAGTCCCATTCTTCGATATCGAGTACCGCCTGGCGCCGGAGCATCCATACCCAACACCACAAGAGGATAGCTGGACGGCATTGGTCTGGATTCATGAACACGGTACTGAACTCGGAATCGACACGTCCCGCATCGCACTCATGGGAGAGAGCGCGGGTGGGTGCCTTGCGGCTGGGCTGGCTCTCCGAGCCCGAGACCAGGGTCTGTCACCCCCTCCAACCAAGTTGATTCTCATCACACCCATGCTTGACGATCGAACGATACATGTTGATCCAAGCATTGAACCGCTGGTTTCATGGACGGCCGACGACAACGCAACAGCATGGAATGCCGTCCTTGGAGACAAGACGGACACAGCTCGCCCGGCGGTGGCGGCCCCGGGTAGGGTGGCTAACCTCAGCGGGCTGCCGCCGACATTGCTCCAGATTGCCGGGCTTGACTTGTTCTTGGAGGAGGACATGGCCTTTGGCCTTTCGCTGGGGAGACAGGGTGTTGACGTTGAGATTGTAACTTATGCTGGGGTTCCCCACGGTTTTGAAGTTATTCTGCCAGGATGCAGTGTTTCTTCCCGCGCCAGGGAAGACAGAAACCGAGCCATTAGGGCATTATAAACCCCCAAGTTACAGGATGGTGTAGCAACACGATCAGGATTTCCGTCTCCACATACCGTACCGCGTCAAGCTCTCCCCCCGCGTTGTGAAAGCCTCCGCCTGACCGAGATAGTCACACCCAACATCCTCATAGCGGTGGTCCTCCATCCCTGACTTGGTTAGCAAGCGCAGACACTAACCATGACAGTAGTTCTTCCCCGCATCTGTGCTACGGTAACACCGGTACTGGCCCTGAATTACCGACTCGGCTCTCGCGGGGGGTGACCTATTAAAAGCGTAAACACCCTCGCAGTCACAGACAGACACTATGAGCGGCAGACAAAAACCGATCGAATGTCTCTTGCATATTCAGAAATTACATAATTGAGCATAAGTGCGCAAACTACTTCAATAACTTGCAAGTCCTTCCCAACATGAGTCTCGTCACAGAGTCCTACTTGCTAGATAGTGAGTGCACCACGGCAGACGCAACACTTGTCCGCTTGTCGGATGCTTCGGATCTCGCTTTAGCCCAGACCTTCTGCCCTCACTGTTTCGCATCCCATGTCGGCTTCCACAACTGCTTCGACTATCAAGTCACCACCTGCCTCCTTGACGCTCACACACGCTTGAGCACTGACGCTCACCATCTGTCAACGACTCTTGAGTGTTCAAAGAGCCCGAACCCAACTGTCGAAAGCCTTCTCGGCTCCGAACATGCCGATGATGCTGTGGCTCTGGTCATTCACTACTCACAAAGGACTACCAGGATGCCCGAGGTTGCTGACCGCATGGCAGCCTTCATCATCATGTACAGGCTTCTGAAGGTACGTACGTCATGAGGATTCATCTCTCCGCAGTCTTCCTCGTTCACTGGTGCATGCATGCTGGCTAACGACTTCGGCAAAAATACAGTGGCGCTTACACCCAGCAGAGACGCTCCGGGAACACGTACCCGCTTTCTACCAGCCGACCAAAGTCCAACTCGAGGTCCCCCACCCTGTAACGATGGACTTTCTTGCCTTCCCAAACCTTCGAGATGCCCTGCTCGAAGACCCGTCCATCTATCTCGAGGCCAGCCCCGAGAGAACTTCAGAATTTGACCAGGACTTTGCCGAGAATCTCACAGTGCAATGGTCACCTCTAGAGCCCCTGTTTGTCCGTACGCCTCTTGAGGAGTGGACAAAGGGTGCAGCACCACGCTTCATTATCAACCCTGCTTTCGAGAGGCATTGTCTCGTGTTTGAGAATTGGGCCATGAGGGGACCATGGCTCGACAAGTACCCGCATCTTGCTTCCTTTGTGAACCGATGCCGCCCTTCTTTTTCATTTGTATCATCAAGGTTTTGTTGAGTTGGACGTGTGTTGTGTAAATGGCTCTCTTTGTTGGGCACTTGACATAGGTAAACGCCGTGAAAGACACCCGCCTTTATTCGGACGACTTATACATCAATAAATCTATCAAGGTCCTTGCATCAAATACTGCTATCAGCAGTCAAAGCTCTTTGACCAGCTGTGTTGGGATAGGAACGTGTACGGCCGAGATAAACTCGGCAAACCCTTTACCCAGACAATCCAGGCGCTTAGAGCTGCTCACCCCATTACCAAGAGCCCCATAGAGGACAAAGTGCACCGCGTGGATGAGAGGAAACTCAACGCGCTCCACAAAGAAGTCATGACTCCAGTCATCACCCATGAGCTCTCGCATGCGATGGCGTGTTAGAAACACCCGTAGCCAAGGCCATGCGGCATCATCCTTTGGGAAGAAGCCGATGTTGACGTTTGCGCCCTTGTCTCCTGATCGAGCGAGGACGACGTTGTGAAGGGCCATGACTTGGGTCTGGCCGAATTCGACGGCCATGTCGACAAACGGCGGATCCCAGTTGTCTCGCTGAGCGAGAGGTTCTGTCTTCAGGGGCGGCCCGGTGATGGTGGTTATGACTTCTGCAGTCGCCTTACCATGGAGCATACAAGCTGTCTGTGTGATTGCAGCCTGCGAGACCAGAGCTGGGTAATAAAGCAGAAATGAACGCGGTTCTGTAATCATCCGAAAGTCTAGACAGCTATGCATGCCTTTTTGTACGGACACTGGTGTTAGTTTCATTCTTCAACCATGTCTAATTGCCGAACTGATCATGTTCTCACCTGGGAAATGCTGCATTCCAGAGAATGACCATGCGTGGAATACCCTCTTGACTACTTCGGCGTCCTTGGCCTGGGCAAAAATCCGTAGGGATGCCGTGCTGGCGTGTTGCGAACGAGGGTTTTCCATTGGAACACCGAGCCGTTGAAAGTCCAAGACATCCAAGTCTTGAAGCACTCCCCACTCTGACAGCTTGGACCGCACCTGAAGCTCCTGAAGATCCCATTTCTTGGTAATGTTGGGACCCGTTGCGTTGATGGTGAACTCGCCCTGGTAGCCTCCCTTGTAGTAAACTGCGAGCTTGGTTGTCGGAGGGGGAGGATGGCTAGAGTAGATTATTCGCATTAGCATCGTATTTAGAAACCATGTCGATGACCTTTGGCGGGCCCTATCAGACCGCATACCTACCCTTGAACACCTGAGACGCGGACGCGATTCTCCCCCACGGCCTCGACCTTTACGTTTGTGAGATCGGCTTTAACGTCGCTGTTCAGGTACATGTTGCCTTGGAGCTCGTACAGTAGTTGGCACTTCACCGTGTCCGTCGTAATGTAGCCACGAAGTGAATCATGCTTGGTGATGACGCATGACCCGTCGGCGTTGATTTCCGCGATAGGACACGCCAGCTGAAGTAGATCATCCGTGTTATACCTAGTAAAGCCAGCAAAGTTCCCACCCGTGATGTACGTGGAGCACTCGATAAGATGACCAGCGAGGAGAGACCCTGCAAGCTCCCCATACGCATCATCCTCCCATCCGTGCCACCATTGAGCAGCAGCCATGACTGGAGATGCGTCGGCAACGCGGCCGCAGATGATTATATCTGCACCGGCGTCAAGGGCAGCGCGGATGGCCCGGCAGCCTAGGTAAGCATTGGCACTCACGATGCTCTCCTCGTCAGCATGGGAAAACGACTTGGATTCCCGCGATAGTTTGACATTGTCGTTGTCCGAATCCATGTGTGGGAGGGCTTTTGATCCAAGAAGCTCATGGATGCGCGGCATCAAGTTATCGCCTTCCACATACGCAACCTTGAGGGAATATTTCTTGGTGTCGACCTGCAGAGGGACCACCAGCCAGATCAGCGATTCGTTTTTGTAGCTTGAAGTGGACAATCATCCTTACAAGTTCCTGGACCTTTTGTGCGAGGCCTTCCGGGTCGAGTCCGCCACCGTTTATAATAACCTTAATCTTCTTCTCCTCTAGAATATCCAAGGACATTGTGATGCCATCCAGTGCCGTTGGAACATAGCCGGGATGTTCATTTCGCTGATACGGCTCGGCATACCACGCAAGATTGACCTCTACAAGTCCAAATGTCAGACATTCCTTATATCATCAAAGCGCCGTACGCAGGTAAACAAAAAAGACGTACCTGCAAGGTAATCGCCTGTGATGACGTCCACGGGGCCGGCGCGGGCCTGGTTCAACATGTGTTCGCCGGGGTCACCTGCCACGCTAACGTTTAGCAAGCTACAAGGACTGAGGTAGTGGGCATGTTGCTTAGAGCCAGTTGAGAGTCTAGCTTACCGGCGGCGCCAGAACAGTTGGCAATGTGAACGGGGCGCTTGGAGATCATGATTGTGGGTAGGATGTGGACTGCCGGATGCGGATCAATCGCGACTGCTGGGCGACATGTGCCTATTTGAGCAATGCCGCGTTTACTGTGTCGGGAACACGTCCCTCATCATTAACAATACTCGCCAACCCAAACCGAGTGCCGCTCGGGATACATGAACAGACAAATCGTCATTACGATCCCTGGATGGATGCGGGGGAAGAGAAGAGGTGGAGCTGCCCCTGGCCACCATTCACCCCTGAGTCCTGACAAAGAAGTTATGACTAACGACGACACCACATCTATCATCGGTCATGACCGTTCACCCAGAGCATCTTAGGCTAGCTCTCTCACCCCCAAGTGCTGAGGACAGGCAATTTTACCCATCAAGTACTTCTAAGTCATGTGCAAGCTGCTCAGCATCGCGCAACCACCCTCGCCCCTAGCACTACACAAGACATAACACAGGGTTCTCGGTTTATTTCCTCAGTCATCTCTTCTTCCTCACATATTATTTTGCTGATTCAGTCACACACTCCCTGCTTCATGTCTCCTCACACGTACTCGACGCGAGCCGAAGTAGACGAGGCCCACCATGCTCTGCACGAGACGTTCAGGTCGGGTTTAACAAAAGACTTGGCCTGGCGCAAATGGCAACTCAAGCAACTATGGTGGCTCCTCGACGAGAACACAAACAGGATCGCTGAGGCGCTGACAGCTGACCTCAACCGGCATCCAATCGAAACTATGGCTGCTGATATCATGTCGCTCAAGAATGATGTCTTGGAGCACATCAAACATCTAGAGGACTGGACTGCCACACGGCCCATCAATGCCGGCTTCTTTCAGACACGGTTGTTCAAGGCCCGTTTGAGAAAGGAGCCACTTGGTGTTACTCTCATCATTGGGGCCTGGAACTTTCCGATCCTCTTGCTACTACAACCACTTGTGTCCGCAATCGCGGCTGGTATGTCCCCGTAGCCTTTTGCCAGTACAAGATACTGCTGACTGACAATCAAATTTGGTAAAGGCTGCTGCGCGCTCCTTAAGCCCTCGGAGCTGAGCCACCATTCAGAGAGGCTCCTGCAGGAGCTGGTCCCAAAGTATCTCGACCCTCGAGGCATTCGTCTCGTGACCGGGGCTGCCGCGGAGACGGGCTACATCTTGGACCAGACCTTCAACCATATCTTCTTTACGGGCTCTAGCAAGGTAGCTCGCATCATTGCAGCTGCTGCCGCCAAGAATCTCACCCCAGTCGTTCTTGAACTGGGAGGCCAGGGCCCAGCCATTGTCACAAAGTCATGCAACATCGACCTAGCTGCGCGCCGCATTGCTGCTGCTAAATTCACCAACGCTGGTCAGATCTGCTTGAGCGTCAACCACGTCTTCGTCGAGCCCGAGGTTAAAGATGAGTTCATAGAGCGAGCGTCACACTGGTTTGAACAGTTCCTAAGTGATGGCTCGCACCACATGTGCCGTATCGTCAACGAACGCAATTTCGATCGGCTCCGTAACATTCTCGAGCTAACATCCGGCAAGATCGCGTACGGGGGGGAAATGGGCCGTCAGACTCGCTACATTCAGCCTACCATCGTGCGAGACGTGACCTTGACCGACTCACTCATGGCTGAAGAGCTTTTCGGCCCCATCCTCCCCGTCATCACTGCCTCCATCGAAGAGTCTATCCAGGCCATCAACAGCATGCCATCCCCACTTGCTCTGTACCTGTTCTGCAAAGACAGAGCCGTTATTGAGAATACCCTGGACCGCACGCTCTCAGGCGGTGTAACCGTTAACAACGTCTTCTTCCACGCAAGCATCGGCGACGCACCCTTTGGTGGAGTCGGGGAATCCGGTTATGGTGCCTACCATGGTCCCCATGGCATCGACTGCTTCTCTCACCGTCGGGCGGTGGTAGAGCCCCCAACCTGGATGGATTCACTCATGTCGTTCACCTATCCGCCATACAGCCTGGACAACGTAAAGAAGTTACATGTGAAGAACTCACTTGGATTTAGGAAAGGGGAAACTATGGAAGATCAGAGACCTCGACGTGGTGGGTATTGGCCACTGGTTTTTGTCTTTGGCATCTTCATAGCTGCTGGTATTCATATGCAGGGATGGAATGAGTGATCTTAAATTTGGCTACTGAAAACGTTGTATAATAGCGCTCTCGAATTGATTTATATATTTATCTGATTATTTTGTTAGCCTTTCATTAATCACCGCCAGCTACGTCTAGGGAACGCTGCCCTTAATACGTAAGTTGACTTCCTAGGAAAAAGGGGTTTTAAATTTAAAAGGGAAAAAGTTGTTCGTTATATCTATGAGAACGGCTTCACCTATTAGCAGGCGTGCGACGTGGAATAGGTTGATGATATTTCAGGTTTAACTATAATAGATAGGGAAATTCATTCAAGCACTTCCCATGAACACTTATAGCCTTTAGGAACCGGATCCTTCGACTAACTAGGTCTTTATTCAAATCGATTAGGCATCCAGTCCTGACTATGCACACTTGACGACTTCCGTGGTAAGATCTTGCGGCCAGAATGGATCATCAACTCCATTCCCTCTTGTTCCAATATCGAAACCCAAGTCAATCGTGTCATTCGTGAATTGAGCAATAGCCTTGGGACAGATGAAGGTAGTACCCAAGGCCTTAGCCTTCCGATGCTCGAAGAAGCTGCGATTGAATACAGCATCTCCTTCGCGCTTGTGGATGAGGGGAAGCAACACGGGAAAGATGCGTTGCATGTTTTCATAGTGCCGGAAGCGAGGCTTATCATACCGCTGCCATACTTCCTGCCAAACGTCTTCCGGGTACTCCCCAACTGACTCGGCTAGCCAGGTTGAATAATAATTCAGCGCCGTCTATGACAATTGTTAGCGCATTACTTTGGATGAAATCAGAGGCTTCGTGCGGTCGACGGCCTTTGGTGGTGTTTACTTACATCGACGCCGTATGAGCCTCCTTGCTCAGCTCGCTGTATCAACGCATGAAGTGCACCGGCACATCCCTGGATGCCGGTGCTGTTATCGATTGTCAGGAACTGAGAGATGGTATCAAAGGATTTGAGTTGATTGTAGGGTCACTTACCAAAAGTCTGCATTAGGAAACACAGGAGTAACCGGCTCATCCAGTCCCATGGCACGCCCAAAGCCAAGCGAGATACCACAGCACTGTCGGACGGTCAGCATTGATATTTGGGCCACAAAGTTAGAGGAGGCGGGCAGAGCCACTCACGATGTCGCTGATCTGTTGCCAGCCGCTCCGATGTTTCCAGGGTCCATACCAACCGTAACAATTCTCTCTGACGTGCACAATACCCCTATCTCTTCCCTTTACAGACTCAAAGATGGCATCTCGGCCAAAGCCGTAACGATCAAGTGCCCCCGGTCGATATCCGTCGACGACGATATCAGCGTCCCGAATCAAAGCCCATAACTTGGTCTTGTCTGCTTCTTGAGTGAGATCAAGGTTTGCGTTCCATTTCCCCCAGTTCAGGTCGTGGTGAACCGCCGACAGGTCCGTCATTTTTGGAGAAGTTATGCGCATGACGGAAGCCCCCATCCCAGCCAGCGATCTGGTAATGGCGGGGCCTGCAATTATGCGACTGAGATCGACTACCTTCAAGCCTGCAAGTGGTCGACGTGAAGACGAGGGCTTCGACTCGTTGTTGGGCCACCAGGATGGAGCCTGGCTCGCCAGCTCGGGCTTGGCCTTGATGATCTCATACAATCCTGCATCTCGAGTCGCTTTCCCGGCCTCTGAGGCTGCATACTCATCGACAGAGTAGGCTATACAGCCTGCTTGTCGGTACTTCTCATTCATCATAATATCGAGCTCCTGGGCGGTGAACTGGGACACAGCAGCCTGAACTTTCTCGCACGCCGAGTTCAAGTCAGTTGCCGTTGGATCGTGCGTAGGCAGGCCCAGGGCGCTCAGAGCAGCGTCCGCATTCATACTTCCTGCAGTGACCGGTCAGATATCAAGCATCAGAGATTCAAGACGACGACTCCATACCATGAAGGTGAAAATACCCATCATCCTTGGTACGGTAGATGTTCGTTGCCATGCCTCGATACAGCTCTGCTGCTCCATGTTTGTCGGCATTGGGGATTAACCTTTGGCCCTCCTCCGACAAGGGGTTGAATGGTTTCGCCTTCCCGTCCTCTCCAAGAACTTGACCAATGATGGGTGACATGAAGAACAGACAGGCGTGATCCCTGATGTCGAGGTTAGCGCCCCGAGGCACTAAAATATCATGGTGTTATGAACTCACGTATTAATGACCATCTCCCCCAAGTCCACTCCGTACTTCTTCTTAACAAGAAGTGACATGATAGAAGCCTCATACGCCTTCAGCGCAGCGACACTTTCAGCGAAGCGCCAATTAATAGGCAGGCATGGTCTCTCAGAGCCTTTGAACCGCACAAATTTCATGGCAATTTCAGCGGCACCTTCTGGTACATTGTGAGCCAGGCGTGGGTTCTTTAAAAGTCCCTCAAAGAGGACTTTTCGAGCCTGGTAAGGAACTGAGTAGGGTTCTTTCATCTTTGTGATATTTGTTTGCTGCCAATCCAAGGCTCAAGATGTGTCACTCAATTGAGTATACGGGCATGATTGAACAGGGTATTTGGTCTATATTATATATAATAGGCGAGTCAAAAGATCTTCTACACGACCAACGCCATCTCCACCGCCCCTTCTCGGCCTACTCCCTGCCAGGTACACATCTCACGCCCACTGTTTAGAACTGGAAGATTCTGGGCCCATGCGATAGGTGCGGAAAGGTAAAATTACGTGGCATAATTCATGACACATGTATTATTAGTCATAAACCAGCGTAACAAGGATAAGTCGCCCTTGACTATACTTAAGCCTACTTAGGATAAAACTAATGCGAGGAGAGTTCGCGATTCGCTGCCTCAGATTACAGAGTTAGGGCAGCCGAAGAACATTGACATCGTCGTCACTCCAGCCATGTCGGCTGAGAGGTCATGGGTCTACACCGCCACCTCCGGCTGCGGAGCTTGCAGGTTAGGGATGATTGCCAGAGTTTTTAGGTATGGAGAAGAAGGAGTTAGAAGGAGACGTGGCTGCTATTATCCCCGAGCTTAAGGGGGAGGAGAAAGCGCTGCCCGCTGAACTTCCCGCAGAAACTCCACGAAAAGATAACGAACAGCAGCAGAAATCCTCTGTCCCGCTGCCAATAGAGATGCCGAGCTCTACAGATGAGCCACAGAAAGAAACCGAATCGCCTTCCGCAGCTCAAACACAGACCGATGCATCAGTCTCCGCCTTGCCTAAATCACCAAGCGAAGCCGGGCCGTCGCGTGTCACAGAAGCAATTTCTCCCGTGTCACTAGTGTCAGGTGAAGCAAGTCACGCAATGCTCATAGAGCAGTACGTACAACTGGAAGCCCGCAGGCAAAGAATCCTAGAACTCAAGACGATCGAGGGGGAGCAAGCAGCATTACGAGCACGACTGAGCAAAATGCAAGGGGGCAATGGAACAGAGTAACTTTTCAAGCGAATTAACAAAGCTAGCCGAATTAATTACATATTTATGTCATTTTCCCAAACAGAGGTATACCGGCGAGAGGATTCGTCTCATCGGGACTCACGGCAATGCATCCAAGCTTGAGATGTGTGGCAAACAACTCATAGTTATCAGGACTATGCAAGCTAGAGTTGCGATCCAAAGCAAGAATCCTTGGGAGTCCTGGCTCCGCATCCAGAGACATGTTTCCAGGTATCCCGGATTTACGTATGGTTGCGTGGACCGTCTTTTGAAGGACGGTGGACGCTCGGGAGGGAAACCAACCCCAGGCGTCAGGCCTGTCGTAGACGTAGCATCGCTTGGGCATGACTGAGAGGTCGTAGAACTGGTCGCAGTAGCCGATCTGGAGTGTTGTTTCTCTGAGATAGGCCAAGAGAATTCTATCGCCGGAGACGCAGTCTCTGTAATACTCGCGACAGAACTCGTGGATGCGGGTAGAATCTTGTCGACATCTCTCTGCCGTCTCGGAAAAGATGTTGGCAACATGTTGACGGATGGGGTTATCCGAGAAGCCAAAAGCCTCCTCCATCCTCCACGCTGGACCATTGAGAGCTGCTTCCTGTGCAGCGAGGGCCAGTTGAACACAGTTGGAGAGCGACTCTCGCATCCTAGGAACTCTCCCGCCCTGACAGTTCTCACGACGAATCTTTCGTCGAGTCCGGATGTACGTTGCACGCACGCCCTCAGCAGCTTCACCGTTGACCATGAATGTAAGCTTGTTGGAATTGTAGGGGATGTAACCTGCAATGTGACGGCCCTTGATCTGTCCAAATGGCAGAGTGCCTACCATCTGGATGGTATGTTCACCGCCGGCCGCGAGGTCGTGGTTTTCAGCAACGTCAAACCTGACCTTGATGGTTTTGCTGCTGGGGATGGTCGTGAAGTGACCCCTCTGGAGTTTTGTGTAGTCCATCTTCGGCACTATTCCCAAGAAGCTCACTCGCTTGCCTGCCCTAAGATTAGCACAGTTTGGTGTGACTGTCAGTGTGTTACGCACCTTTGGTAAAGATCTCAGCTCTCTTGACTGGAGCGTCCCTGTGAAGAAACGTGGCATAGTTGAGGACCTTGATGCTCTCCTCGTTGTGGTTGAATATCGTCGCTTCAAACTCGAATCCGCCCTCGCGAACTCTTCTCAAGACGATGTCCAAAGGAATGGGGTACGTTACATGTACCTTTCCTTTCGCGCCTTTTTTGGTGTGTTCTTGTGCCCACGACCCCACGGCGGTCAGCGCCGTGAGGAAGAAGAAGCCGAATCTCATCGCTGAGCGTATGCCCTCTGTGAAAGGTCGATAAAGATGGGACCGATGTTCATACAGGCAGCCACGGGAAGAGGTAAGTCGACACTCAGACCCCCTTGTACGACCGCAAAGGGGTTAGGGAGCAAGGATGAATGTGAATAGAAGGGCCCAAGGGGAGAAAGGTGAGGTGACAAAAGACCAGAACACCACACTGCGGTACCGGGAGGGTGACTGGTTTATCTAGCTTTGCAAAAGTGGAACTGCCGAGACGATGGAAGCATAACTGGGCTTGATGAAGACAGATCGCCATTCCTACTCTGTCTATGATGCTTCTACAGGACCGCTTCTCTTTGGTTTTAAAGTTGATTGGGTCTTGTGCCTCAAGCAGGAGAGTGGAGCTTATGTGACAGGACAGCTCATGATGCTTAGAACTGCTCTGGGACAAACCCCAGGAACAAGTCTGCACAAAAGAGGGTGTTTCAATTGGCTCCAAGATGCTCTCAAATATAATAGTCACGGTGTTCTCGGTGACTGAACTTCACATGAGGTTCAGACCTGATCCCCCATTTCCCCTGGATGCGTTCCATTAGGACGACCTCTGGCGATCGTTTCGCATCCAAGCTTGGTCCGTTTTCTGTGCGAGTACTATTACATCATCTGGGGAGCTCATCAAGTTGAATCAACAGAACCTTGGCTTGTTTCCTGCTCGGCATCACCATCTCCGCTGTCACCCGTTGGGCCGCATCTGCATTGAGCGCATTTGTTCATGCATGCTGTGTCCTGGTAATGGAAAGTGAGCTTCCCCTCCTCAGCAACAATATGTGGCTTGCCCAAACACTCCGCAATCGGAGTGCCGAGGGTACGTCCACCGCCGAAGATGACAAGTCGGGAGCTTCGACCAACAAAATGCGGCAGCAGGTGTAAGAATCTCAAATGAACGGTTGATGAACTCATTAATGAAAGTGTGAAGGGCAAATTGGGGCCATGGAGAATGTTGAAGTAGTGACTGGATCGTGTGAGTGTTGTGTACTGATAGTCTTGAAGGGGCAACGGTGGCTACTTATCTACAACATGAACACTTGGTATCATTTTGCTAAAACACCTTGGTGACATGTTCAAGGCATCAAGACTCCGTCATCACTCGGAAAGGGCCGATGAACTACATTTTAGACTGATCATTGTGTCTTCGTGCATTGAGAAGACGTAGTTGTGACGTTCAAGACTTGTCAATACCTAGCCAAAGGACACGTAGGAAGAATCTGGCTTGCTGCGTAGATAAGTAGGGCCGAAATTTTGACGGCCATTTTTATACACTCTGATGTGGAGGCTGACGACTTGCCGAGTTTCCGATGGGGAAAATGTTGCAGAGAAAGGATTTGGGTGTTAAGAAGCTAACCAGGGCTGGTAGACGTGGTACTGAGTATCGGAGGATAAGGCATAACCCAATGGTCCCAAGCAAACAAAATGCAGTGTACATCTCAGCCTCCACCAAATTACGCGTTAATCACATACCTATGCAGAATGTGTCGTTATTAGATGTGATATGACGAAATATACGGGTTGAAAGATCCAATTTCTTTGCATAGAGCCTAGGTTGGCCAACCTGCACCGCTTGGGCCCCCCCGGCGCCTGACACAGACAAACAACGAAAGTCGATAAGGAAAATGTCTCAGTAAATATGCACACTTGACGAAGTCCTTCGCTTGAACTCGGAGATGTCTAACTTTCGATACAAATATCACTATATGCCATTGACTCCATCTAGAGCTAACCAAGCGGTTTATCTCCGTCACTGCGCGGTGCTATCCGGCCCGGAAACTCGGAAACGTGCCGAGCAAGATGCCCGGTCAAGGTGTCCATTTCCGACCGTGTTCCGGGAAACGTCTGCCGAGACCGGCTCCGAAAGCGGATCCCATCGAGATGGACGAAGATCTCAGGGAAGATTGCGGAGATTCCTCTTTCGATGAACGGGCTATGGGCTTCTTGTTCCGTTTATGATCTATTGTAACGACCCTGTTGAACCCGCATGCTTCTTCTGTGTCCAACCCATCCCTGATCACCCTGTGGTATTCCTAAAGGCTCCTAGCCTCTACTCACGACAAGAGTACAATGATACGCAAATCTCATCATTTCTATTGACAAAAATGACGCCAAATGATCGAAATACTGCAGTGTTGAAAGCCGAGAGTGCCCTTCATGACCAATACAACCTCCTACCTCGATCCCAGCTAGTATCGTGCTTAGGAATACTCTCCTTTTGTATGCTGATCAGTTTCATCGACCAGAACGGAATCAGTATCACACAGCCAACGATCGCCAAGGACCTCAATGCGTCGGCAACAATTTCTTGGGCGGGAACCTCGTCGTTAATCGCGAATACAACTTTCCAGATGCTATACGGCCGTCTATCCGACATCTTTGGGCGAAAGGCCGTCTTTCTCGGTGCCGTTGCATTGCTGGCTATTGCAGATCTACTATGTGGTCTATCACGGAACCCTGCAATGTTCTATGTCTTCCGAGGCGTGTCTGGCATCGGGAGCGGTGGTATCGCAAACATTGCCATGATCATCGTTAGCGACGTGGTCACCCTTGAGGAGAGAGGCAAATATCAAGGAATCTTTGGCACCATGGTAGGCCTAGGCAACCTGATAGGGCCGTTTCTTGCCGCTGCTTTTATCAAGCGTTCAACTTGGAGGACCTTCTTTTATATGCTGGCACCCCTTGGCGCCATTGCAGGGGTAGTTTCCTATTTGTTTCTGCCGAATAAACCACCTACAGCGACCTTCAAAGAGAGTGCAGCAAGGATTGACTACGGAGGCTCTTTTACAATATCTCTAGGAATCATACTCCTGCTCATTCCGATATCTGGAGGTAATCGCCGACCCTTCCATGCCCCCTATTTGGCACTTATTGACTCCCGGCTTGCTACAGGCGGCGCCTACTTTGAGTGGAACTCACCGATGGTAATCAGTATGCTTGCCATTGGGTCCTTCTCTTGTCTTCTCTTCCTAGTCATAGAATGGAAGATTGCCAAGTTACCGATGATGCCTGGTAGGTCTCTTTGCATCCGGATGTCTCTAACCATGCTGACACAATTAGTAACCATATTCGCAAATAAGGAAGTCGTGATCCTACTCATCCACTCCTTTCTCTTTGGGGCTGTGTATCAGTCATGCATCTACTATCTCCCCCTCTACCTACTAAACGCCCGTCAATTTGAAGTGCTCGAGGCGGCGGCAATATCTACAGCCTTGTTCACCTTTCAAGCTGTATTTTCTACACTTAGTGGTCTCTACATATCCCACTTTAACCGATATGGTGAGGTTATTTGGTTTGGGTTTGCTACATGGACACTGTAAGATAACTCCTTACAGGACAATCCGTGTTCCTAAGCTGATCTTGAGATTTCCTCCAGTGGAGCTGGTCTCTGTCTAAATTTCGATCGCCATACTTCTCCCGGAGCGATCATTGGACCTTTGATGGTGATTGGCACTGGAGTAGGCTGCATCTTCCAGCCAACGTTGGTGGCGCTGCAGGCCCACTCACCCAAATCTCGACGCGCCGTCATTATATCGAACCGCAACTTCTTTCGATGCTGCGGTGGTGCTGTCGGACTGGCAATCTCTGCGGCTATCCTCCAAGCAGCTCTTAGATCTAGGTTACCAGCAGAATACGCGTACCTGGCCGACAGCACCTATGCACTCCCAACTGATTTGGAGTCGGGACCTAGCGCAGAAAGAGCATATGATGCTTATATGCATGCAAGCCATTCCGTGTTTCTAATGCAGGTTCCGATGATAGGGGTGTCATTGATCGGATGCTTATTTATCAAGGATCAGGGCTTGGAAGCGAAAGAGGAAGCGAGTGGTGGCGAGGAAGAGCCTCAAGGGACGATGTTGGGATTGCAAGATAATACACTAAAAGTCTAACCGTGCAGGCAACATAACTTTTTCTATTTTACCAAGCGTATATGATATTCAGAATCACCAAGGCTTAATATGGGTGATTGGCTTCCCCTTGGTACCGAAGCATTGACCATCATTGGTCGAATACTTGACTTGGGGGTTGTTGTTATCATAAAACTCGACTCCCATTTTAGGTCTGTCAGCTTTTACTCCCGCCTAGGAACTGATAAGGAAGCGTGTAGACGTACGGTACCAAGGAGCACTATGTTAGCATTGGGATATGATGCTATGATGTGTTGGAAATATGTTATTTATTATAGTTGAAGTCGGGATAAC
>JAALXN010000053.1:0-76570 GCA_012978555.1 Fusarium drepaniforme
GTTTACCAATCAGATCCGTCGCTTATCAGCCAATCGTTACCTTCCGGCCTATCTCGGGTTAACTCGTTCCCCTCGCCTATCGCCCCTTTGCCTTCTGGGGTAGCGCATGCCGTCGGGGATTCTCCTCTCTCCCCAAACCCATCGCGACTCAGTGAACGACTCAACACTCTTCCACCTCTTCTCCCTCAAACCGATATATCAGTAGCCATGAAGTCCTCTTATCGTGTGCGATTCGCTTCCGAGAACAAGTTCCAATCCCGTGTCAAGAACCATCCTTCGGCACCGACAAGCAGCGATACCGGCGGCAGCCCGAATGAGCCTCTAACACTCAGCCCAGTAGTAGCTCGCAAACCAAAAAGCAGATCTGGATGCAAAGAGTGCAAGCAGCGCCGGGTAAAATGCGACGAGAAATACCCAGTCTGCAGTCACTGCCAAAGGCGCGGTTCGGTGTGCCTCTCTGCCACGCCTTCGACGAAATGGCAAGTTGAGATGCCGTGGATGATCACCAGACCCATCGCCGAGCCATGGATGGGCATTGTCAACCCCAAAAAGAAGCTCCTGGAGTACTGGCTCGAAAAGACCAGCCGGATAATGACTGTGTGCCCCGAGAACAACCCCCTGTCATACCCCTTGCTCGAGCATCTCGTGTCCACTCCGTCACTGCTGCATGCTGTGCAGAGTGTGAGTGCAGGACAGGAGCACTTTTTCCAATCGACGGAGCTTACCACCTGCCTACAAGAGCGCGGCTTGGCCATACAAGCCCTGCGACATGAGATGCAGGACGCTGCCAATCTTAAGCCTGCCTCCCTGCTCACCGTTTTCCTGCAGGGTGTTTCATGGTCATGGACAGAGGACCACCCAGATAACTATGGCAAAGAGCACCTACAAGCCGCCCGCAGCTTGTTGGAGAAGATGTTGGAGGACCCAGAAAAGCGACAAGACCCATTGGTCCAGTTCATGCTTGGCTGGTATCTGTATTGGGACATGTCATGCGCCTTTATCGCCGAGCCCCAGGATCTCGCTCCCCTTAACACGGCGCAGGTGTTCGATGCCATCCAGGCCACCCGCAGCTCTTTTCATCCGATGATTGGCTTCTCGTCGGAGCTTCTATATCTAATCGCATGTCTCGGTCGGCATTGCCGCCAAGTGCTGGAAACAGATGCCAGGGACCCAGTTCTGGAGGCAACTTTCGAGGGTCAGCTTCTCACGTGGGAACCAGAACATGACGATCAGGACCTTGTCGACATGAGCATTGGATACCGTAACCACGGGCTCATCATGCTGTACAACATCTGCGGCGTACCTTTCCAGGTCGACGACGTCACCTCGAGCGAAGACCCTTCAGACATTGTTCAAGACTCTCAGGCTTGGATAAGACCATTGGTCATGGACTCGTTGGAGCGGTTGTTCAAGACACCAGTCGACGCACCTTGCTTCAGCTTCCACTCAGCACCCCTCCTCACTGCCGCCGCCGAGCTCACAAAGGACGATGCCGAATTGCGCACCGCAGCCGTCGATCGATTCAAAGCCATATACTCGACCAATAGAGTGGCTGTCAATATGTGGGCTATTGAACTACTGGAGGAGCTTTGGGATCTACATGACTGTGGCATCAACATCACTTGGTTGGAGTTGTTGATAACCAAGAAATGGACCTTGACTTTTGCTTAGGATTGGAGGAGCTATGGATCACATAATGACGTCTGGGAAGATGAGTATGAAGGAATTCTTGATGTATGGTTAAAGAGAGACGTCTTATGGGGAAATTATAAATAGTTGCCAAGACATATGGCCCTGCTGTCTAGCTATGTACACTCAATTTGTGCGATATCGCATTTACAACATCGCCAACATGACCCTAGATCCTTGGCCTAAGATGAACTGAAGAATAATCCTTGATAATCATCTCGGCACCCTTCTCAGCAACGGCGTAGACAGTCAGCATAGGATTGACGGATGGGATGAGTGGGAAGACACTGGCATCTACGACGCGCAGCTTCTTAACTCCACGAACACGAAGCTGGGGATCAACAACGGCCATGTTGTCCTTGCTCGTGTCTCCCATCTTGGCAGTTCCGCAGGGATGAAATACTGTGCCGTGGGTTTTACGGGCGTAGTCGATGAGTTGCTCCTCTGTCTGGACGTCTGGGCCCGGTGCAACTTCTCGCTTGATGAGGTCTCGGAATGGAGCTGTGGCAGCCAGTTTGCGACCGGCCCGTAGTTCAAAGAGGATTGTCTTCAGGTCATAGTCCTCGGGATCAGTCAAGTACCGAAAGTCGATAGCGGGGCGAACCCTGGGGTCCGAGGACTGTAGAGAGATGCGGCCTCGAGAACGCGGCCTTGGAAGATTCGGAATCAGACAGTAAGCGTTCTCTGGGGCGTGGTACCCGTAGCGAGCCGTGTTATCGTCGAATCCAATGCCAAAGACGTGGAACATGGAGTCCATGATGTCCTCATCATCTCCGCGCGAGTTCTCTGCCTCCCGGCGTAGGAAGAAGCATACGTCTGAGTAAATGACCGACTCTGGCGGAACTGGTGCCTTCATCTCCCACATCATGACCGTCTCTGTATGATCCATCAGGTTCTCGCCTACTCCTGGGACATCGGCGACCACGGGAATGTCGAAGTTTTCAAGCTGGTCCCTTGGCCCGATTCCGGATAGAAGCAATAGCCGTGGCGAATCGAAGGCTCCCGCGCAGAGGATGGTTTCGATGTCTGACCTAACGGTCATTGGGAGGCCTGACTTGACAGTCAAGCTGACACCAGAAGCGACATTGTCGATAAAGTTGATGCGATGGACCCAGGCACTTGTGAGGATGGTCAAATTGGGCCTCTTCTCCTCCCCGGTTAGAATCGGGTGTATGTAGGCGATGCTTGCACTGCTGCGATAGCCATTCTCCGGATTGTGGGCTATGGCCAAGTGGCCAGCTGATGGAGTAATCTTGCCCGTGTGCACAACATCCTTGTTGAACGAGTCAGTCCTGGGGATGCCAAAAGCTTTCTGAGCTGCTTCGACCAGGGCTAGATCGACCGAATTGTGATACTGGGGCTGGATGCTATTGACCGTGACCCGTAGCTTGTCGACAAGTCTCACCATCTCGTCAAAGGTCCAGCCATGAGCACCCGCTTCCTGCCATTTCCTAATGTCGTACTCAAGAGGTCGAAATGAGATGCAGCCGTTGATGTTGGAACAGCCTCCAAGGATCTTGCCACGAGAGTGCTGAATGAAGCTATTGCCTGTAGGGCTGTGTTAGTCGGTCCAAGATATCTTTTAATACCTACGTCATGGACTTACCCTTGGGCTGAGGAACTGAGCTCCAGCAGTAATCATGGTCACCACCCCAAGCATTGACCTGGAGCTTGAGATCGTGGAGGTTGTCTTTACCAACATCGCTTTCACCTCCCTCGATGAGCAAGATGCTGGCAGTTGGGAGCTCTGCTGCTAGTCGGCTTGCTACAACGCAGCCAGCCGTGCCGCCTCCTATAATGACATAGTCGAAGGCGGTCTGGTTGCGCCTAAGGCTTTCGACGGTGGTCATGGCGACTTTTGCGAGGACAGAGAAGGGAACAGGTTGCCGTGTGCAAACTGGATTAGATGGCTTGGTATCTATGAGCAACTAAGAAGAATGCTACTAAAAGAACGTGGTAGAGAGCATCCGCTTTATTCTCCACGACAACATGAGCACGGGGATTGGTCTCGGCCAAGTCCGCCATGTCCATAAGGCCACTTTGTACATACGGCACGACGGCATCCTACCGCTTGATCCTTAGAGCCAGTGGCTGCATCCAACTAGCTCGCATTCCTAACTATTTCGGAAGTCTCCTTAATTGTTACCGAGCGGTCGCAATTGTCTTCGGTAGTCGGGCTCTGGGTCCAGGCACGAGAGGCCCCCCGCTGGATTGGCTTCGCATCCACCCCCGATCGGGCAGTTCGCTAGCTAACACTCTCGGAGATGGGCCCGACCTATCCCTCCGAGAGCCGATTGACAGCCCCGGATCTTTCTAACGCTAGATAGCCTCAAATATCGTCAGTGGGGGTCTTGGAATAAGCACGAGAATACATATGGCACTCGTTCTTTGATCATCTCACTTTGCAGCTTCGTAGAGTCCGAACAGACATTCTACCATCTCCATTCTCGAATCCGGCAAGGAAACCTCTTCATCATGGTCAAGGTCACCATCTTAGGCGCTGGGTAAGACAGATTGTATTTCCCCGGCCCATCTGTTAACCATGACTCCAGCGTAACCGGCATGATGGCTGCGGCCAGTTTGCCCAGGAACTACAACGTCACCATCGTTGCCGAGCATCTCCCAGGCGACTACGACACCAAGGAGTGGGCTAGCCCTTATGCAGGTGCCATCTGGGTGGGTGTTCATCAGTCGTCGCCGCGAGAGCAAAAGATGCAGCTCGAAGGTCTGATGGGACTACTCAGGTTGGCCGAGACCAACCCCGAGTCGAGCGTCCGTCAGATTGAGATGACTGAGATCATGGACCGTGGTACTGAAGAGGATGTTTGGTATGCTGGAAAAGTCCCCGAGTTTCGCTTCTTGAGCAAGGAGGAGCTTCCCAAAGGCGCCATCTACGGCATGAAATACAAGACGGTTGTCCTGACTCCGCAAAAGTTCCTCACGTGGCTATACGAGAGACTTCAGGCTCGAGGTATCAAGTTTCGACGCACTCGGGTGTACTCACTTGCTGAGCTCAAAGGACTCGGCCATGATGTTCTCATCAATGCGTCTGGAATTGGGGCCGAGAACCTAAAGGATGTCATGGAGAAGAACCTGACTCCCTGGAGGCTTCAATGCGTGGTTGCCAAGGCACCGCCCACCTATGACCGGCTCTTCATCCGTCGAGGAGATAGAGGATACTACTCGACTGCATTTTCTCGGCTCGATGGTACCGTCTATGTGGGAGGTGTCCTTACTGAGAACGATCGGGATCTATCTATATCTGACGAGCAACGAAAGAAGGTAATTGTAGTCTCACAAAAGTGTCTTGATGCTACGAAACCCTCTAACCAGTGTCGTCCATAGATCTGCCAGAATGCGCACAACAACCAGCCCGACGTCTTCCCATCCCCAGATCCCAAAGACTGGCCCATTCTCTACGATCACGTAGGTGTCTACGCCACCATGGACAGACGCATCTGCGGCGTGCGTTGCGAGAAGGAGGTGGTTGATGGGCAGAGAGTCATCCACGCCTACGGACAGAATGCAGGAGGCTACGTTTACAGCTTTGGCCTTGCTCGTGAAGTAGTCAACCTGACTGAGGAGTACCTTTATGAGCTTCCCGCAACAGGTAAGTTGTAAATGTGAGGGTGGAGAGCAACACCTGGCGGTACGTGGTATGATAGAGATGTGGCTTGGTAATTATACAGAAAATATTCTAGATGCTCATCAATAGCCTTCCATCGGATTCTTTTGAGGTCTATTCATAGTGATACCTTGCCTCTCTTATCATGATCATTCTCTTTTAAGTTTGCTGGAAGGTGGCAACCTTAACGCTATCCATCACAGTCTTGTCTGGGGATTCGAGGCGCTTCCACAACCCGGTATCACACTGAATAGTACACAAAAGTGAACGATGCAGCGACTTGTCTTAGTTGCAATTGTGTAGTATTTCTCGTCCCTCACACAAGAGTAACCTTCTCTTGCATGTCAATAAAGACAGCGACATTCGCAAAGTCCTCACTACACTCAAAAGTAATCGTCTGCCCCTTCTTCATAACCATAACATCTCCCTTGCCCAACGTAAACTTCTCTCCGCCATGGACATCAATCTTGATGGAACCCTCCGTCACAAACAAAAACTCATCCACCGGCCAGACAAGTGTGTCCTTGCCCTTCTCCCGCAACATTCCCACGGCAACCTTTCCATCCTCTGAGCGGTAGATGATCGACTTGGTGCCGTCGTAAAGGGGGAATGGTTCCTCGGGGAATGAGTCCCAGTGACCGTGGGGGACGGCTTTGGGGTCTGAGGTGCCGGTCAGATTTCCTTGAGATGCGGGCATGGCGGCTGTGGTAAGGGTGCGACGTTAAAATCTGTCCAAGCCGAAACAATTGGCTTGAGAGAAGATATGATGGAGGGGTTCAGTGTAAATGAGGCTGTATTTGAGTACAACATGCGACCACAGGCCTTAAACCGGCTTTAAATACAGCTCAGATACCTCGACGACAAGTCGGACATGACATATAAGGGTCCTCCCCGTTACGACCGTCTCCCGAAATGCGGGTGTGGGTTATGGCACTTTAGCACGAGGCGGAGGAAGTGGACTTTCGCTCTTGGTCCCGGATAGGAAAGCCGGAGGTTCTAGGGATGGCTGTTGTTAGTGCAGGCACAGTCTGCTCTCCAACGGGTCAGTAAGACCTCGCGCCAGCCCTTTTCTTGGAAGCCTTGATGAATAAGATGTCATTGGGGTTTGAACTGCTTAATTGTACTCTCTCACTTGCCAAGAGGGGAAAGATTCCTGTGATAATAGACCTAGCCGCCGCCAGTCCGCAATTGATTGTGCCGTCTCAGCTGTCTTAGCCATGGACCAGAACTAACTCCCTTGCAAGATTTGGCCGCACTCTGAGCGACTCGTCGCTGCTGACATGCCAGGGTCTCAGCGTCGGGAACTCCTGAAGGCTTGGTATGAGCTCATTCTCGCAAACAAGGAGGATTTCGAGCTGCCCAGGTGAACCACAATAAAGAAGTCCCTACGGCCATGATAACGAGAAAGGTCGCGCCAGCTCTTGTCAGTTGTGATCAAGCCCCCGAGTGAAACAGCAATTTCATCAAGGCTGAGGAGATTAACCTGGAGACAATGGCCTCCATAACTTAATTCCCTGGCATTATTTCCTAGGAGCTGGGGGCGAGCCATGTTGCACAGACTGGGTGGAGTCTGACGTCAACAAATTTCCTTTTTGAGTCATTTCCCGAGGCCTCCCCCAAACTCTAGGGTAGGGGGTAACTTCGTGATGGGATGAAGATTCATCCCATGCCATGAACAAGACACGTTAATTTTTCGGGTGTCAGCTCACAAAGCTCCGACATCACTATACATGCCTTTTAAAAGAAACCGCGTGTTCTTCTAAGGTTATAACATCTCCTTCCATTAATAGTCATCTTCTCTTTATTATGCTCTAGCAGACCATGCTAGCCAGCCGTATCACTAGTAGGAAACTCAGAACTTGATGCAGTAGCAAATGGCCGTCTTGCTATATTCTTCCACATCGATCCTCTATAACGCCTTCCCATGTATGGATGCCGGCGCCTGCTGATACGATACCTAAGCGTCAAAAGGCAGTAAACACTGCCAACCCAGTCAGCGTCGCACATCATCCCAAAGTAGAAAGTCGCACTAGCTACCGTTGGCCTCTATCCCCGCAATCTGATAGACATTTCCCCGTGATTACCAGATCCTTGGTACCGCTAGCATCCTCGGTGAGAAAACAGGGGCCGACTACGATCCGTAAACCCCGCGGCGGGCGCAACAAATTTTGATCTAACGATTGCTTGATGACTAGCTCGGGTCACCACCAACACCGGAATCTGTGTCCTATCTACTTACTCTCTGCCAGGTCTAGTGCCAGACCTTCATGACTGGTCCATCTAGGATAGAGTTGCATGCTTCAATTGGTTTCGGATCAACGACTGAAAGGGGAGGCGGTAAACAATCGGGCCCGATCATGACCTGGAACCGGCAGATGGGCGGGGTCATGATGTAGTAGTATCTTGATGTCTTGGTTCATGCGGGGGTCGGGACCGACTCTTAAATGTAGTTGGGAATAAACTACAAAAGAATAGACTTGGCTATGGCCCTCTACAGAAACCTAGAACGTTTTAGCATCCTAATCGAGAATTGAACCACTCTACAACTTCCCCTTGGCACATCATGATGCGTTGGGCTACCACTCCTGCGTCGATTCTGCGGCTTGGCACCCTCCTCTCGTTTCTGGGTGTCGCTCTCTGCAGCTCCGCCTTTGAGTCGCGAATGAACTCGGCCCTCAATGATGTTTTTGGCGACGACAAGAGCACACGTATTCTGCTGGTCCGCCACTTTGAACCTGGAGAATTCACCCTTCCCACCGCCGCTGACAGTCTGGCCGTCCTCAAGGTCCCCCGAGCCCAGCATGGTGTTACCGTGGTTAAATTCTTCATCCGAACCAACGGCAGTGACGCACCTGAAGAGCCCTCGCCCAACTCTGGCACAGATGTTGGTCTTGAGATCTGGTTCCCTGATCCCCTCGCCTGGAACGGACGCATCTACAGCCATGTTCCTGGTGGTTTCCAAGGTGACGTCCAGGTTGTTGCACGCAACGCCTCGTCTTCCGAGACTTGGAAGGGAAGATACACGTCACAGATGGCCTCGGAGCTAGGATACGTGTCTGGGGTTACCAACGGAGGCCAGTCCAACCCGAGAGGTTACGAAGATATGCAATGGCTGCTCAATGACGATGGAACCTGGAACATGGAAGGCTGGAAGAACGCGAACTGGCAAGCCACGCATCTTCTGTCTGTCAATTCCAAGGCTATCGCAAAGGCCTACTATGGAAAGCCTGCTCGGTATTCATACATCTACGGCTGCTCTACTGGGGGTCGTGCTGTGTACAAGACGATTCAACAATTTCCCGGCGACTATGACGGATACCTCTCTGCTTGCCCTTCTATCAACCAAGGACGTCTATTTCCATCCTTAGGCCACCCATTCATTGTCATGAACAACCATTTGCATGAAGAGACCGCATTCACGGATGTACAACTGGAGGTGGTGGTGCAGCAGGCTGTTCAACATGGCGACACTGATGTCACTGGCAAGCATGACGGCTACTTTAGCAAGATCAACAACAACCGCTATGATCCGATGAAGGACCCTTCACTTTTATCGGTCGAAGAAGGAGGCAACTGCACACAGGATTGGGCCTTCACTAAACGTCAGCTGGAGGCCATCAGCCAAATCTGGTACGGCCCAACTTTGAACGGTTCCATTCCCGACCCTTCCGTGTCAACAGGTACCGATCCGAAGCTGGCAAGTGATCAAATCTGGTGGGGAAAGATTCGAGGAACTTTGATCGCCTTTGCTCAGGAGAAGCGCTTGATCGTCGGCAACATCTTTGCCGTCTTGCTCAAGGATCCCTCCCTGGCTCCCAACAACTGGAACCATCCTCTCGGAAAGAGCACCGATGCGTGGTCGACTTGGTCGTATGAGAAGTATGCAAATGCCATATTTGAGATTGAACGCATCGATGCAGAGAACTTTCAGATGGCTTCCAATGATCCCGATCTGCGGCCCGCAAAGAAGGCTGGGGTCAAGATGATCACCTACCACGCCCTCGCGGACCCCGGTGTTGCTCCTCAAAACTCGATCGAATACTATCACAAGTCATCCGACATCATTGGTCATGATGAGGTTGATGACTTTCACCGACTCTTCCTGGTTCCTGGTCAGGATCATTGTATCACGGCCTCAGGTGTTGCAGGTAGTGCCAACCCTCCCATCCCGACTGTCGAAGAGTGGCTTGAGCTTCTTGTGAACTGGGTTGAGAAAGATAAAGCGCCTGATCACATAATCGCTCACTCTGTCGATAACACGGTCACTAGACCTATCTGCATGTATCCTAGGTTGGCTAAGTATAAGGGTCGTGGAGATCGGAACAAGGCATCGAGCTTTAACTGTGAGGGATCATTTTACTGAGGTGATATAAACGACGAGATAGTTGTGATAGATGCACTTATAATAGAGCAAGTCATTTCTGCCTCTTCAAGACCAGCAGATCCCATGCCAGATGTACAAGTAGTGCAATCACAAGCCTCTCTGAGTGTCCGCCAAACCGAGGTAATAAAGATCTGTCTAGAGTAACCTTGATGCAACGCGATATAGCCTCCAAGACAGTCACCATATTCCCAAGTCAGGTCGAGTTGATCAGATAAGTCAAGTCGTGCACCTTGACGGGCCCAACACGGTATTTCTGAACTGTTCAGACAAATTCACACCCATTCACATCAGACACTTCCGAGACTGTTAAGAGAACAAAGCTAGCAAGCCCCCCCCGCCTTTCACTCAAAGCGCATGGTGTCGTGTCATGACCTTAACAGTCCCTTTATTTTAGTCTATCTCGCGGCTATAGGTACGACACAGTAAGAATAGGCGACCACAACTCCCTTGAAGTGTAGAATCCCATTCATACCCACCAAGAACTCCAATACACTCACAGTCTATTGCCCAGGTTTACGTGAACAGCCTTGACGGTAGTATACGCCGTGATACCAGCCTCACCCAACTCTCTACCAATGCCACTCTGCTTCACACCCCCAAAGGGAATTCTGAAGTCAGAGTCATTGCTGCTGTTGATCCAAACCACTGTGAAATTTTGGTCAGTACTCGCTCTGGAAGAGGGATGGACTGTAACTCACTTCCTGCCTCGATCTTCTTGGCAACTTCATGGGCGCGCGTGATGTTTTCGGTAAAGATGGCTGCACCTAGGCCGTAGAAAGTATCGTTGGCGCGCTCAATAGCTTCTTCCTCGGTCGAGAACGAGCTGATGGCAACTAGAGGTCCAAAGACTTCCTCGCGATAGATCTTCATGTTGTCCTTGACGTCAGTGAAGACAGTAGGCTCGACGAAGAAGCCTTTTCCGTTGACACCTTGATGAGGCTTGCCACCGAAACTCAAAGTCGCTCCCTCTCGCTTGCCTTCTTCAATGTACGACAAGACTCGATCGTACTGAACCTTGCTAACCTGGGGTCCTTGGAAGGTCCCCGCATCGAAGGGATCGCCAACCTTGGAGGTCTGCTTAACCCGGTTGACGAAGAGGTCAACAAACTTGTCGTAAATGTTTTTATGGACAAGAATCCTGCTCGTAGCCGTACAGATCTGGCCTTGGTTCGCCATGATGCCGTAATGAGCCCATTTCGAAGCGTTGTCAAGTTCAGCATCCTCAAACACAATAAGCGGAGACTTTCCGCCAGTCTCGAGTGTTATCTCCTTGAGATTGGTAGCTGCGAGCTTCATGATCTCCCGACCAGTGTTGGTAGACCCTGTAAAGGCTACCTTGTCTACCCCCACGTGCGCAGCCAGGCTAGCACCGGCAGTACGGCCAAATCCGTTGACAATGTTGATAACTCCAGCAGGAAAACCGGCCTTCTCAATAAGAGTAGCAAAGACCAAGACAGATAGCGGCGTCTGCTCTGCTGGCTTCAAGACAATGGTGTTGCCAGCTGCCAGGGCGGGGGCCAGCTTCCACGCCGCCATTCCCAGAGGGTAGTTCCAGGGGATGATCTGACCACACACGCCGATAGGTTCTCGGCTTGTATATGCGAACTTGCTCTCTGTAGTGTTGATGACTAAATTGACGAGGTCAGTATTTAGAGGAGACGTTGGCAGTTGGAGACATACCCTGGCCGTATAGCTTGTCGGCGAATCCAGCATAAAAGCGAAGTACCGAGGTCAACTCGCTCACGTCGCCCTTGGCCGAAGACAAGCGCTTTCCTGTATGGGTGAGTCAGATATTGCTTCAATTCATGCTGGTAAGAACATACCATTGTTCCAAGTGTCAATGGTAGCCAGTGTGTCAGTCTGCTCTTCGGCCAGATCGGCCAGTTTCCTCAACAGCTCGCCACGTTCTGTGCCACTGATCTTTGACCATGGGCCTTTGAAGGCTGCCCGGGCTACCTTGACAGCGTCATCAATATCTTGGTCGCCGGCGGCATGAACCTTGACGATTTCTTGCTCATTTCTGGCAAGGTTTGACAGCGTCAGTGGACTGGTTGATGTCATGGCAGCGCGAGAGGAAATTTGGGTACTTACATCGGGCTCACTACAGTAATACTGTCGCCTGACTTTGCTGCGCGCCATTCATTGTTGATGAAGAGTCCCAATGGTTGGTCGAAAGAGCGCCCATTTGGGGCTGTCAATGTGGTGAACAATGAGGAAGACATGTTTGTGTTCTGCACCAAGATTAGGGGATACTGCGGGAGAGATTGTCGATGGGAAGGAATGTTCTTATTGAGAGATTTGAGATAAATAAAGGTCACTGATTCGGAAGCGGGCACTTAGTAATTGAGACGCAATGTGCTGGACACCATCGCGAACTGTCCCAAAGCGGTAATAGATTTGGCTAGGCACATCGACCATCTGTGGAGAAGCGGGTTTTTATCTTGGTAGATCGTATCGAGGCTCAAGAAGGGAGGGAGAGAGGGGTAATATCGGGAGCATGAGCATTTCCCCACAGACGGCATTCATTGACACTTGACCGAAATATCCCTCCTCCAGAAGAAGAAGCCAAGAGCGAGCGCACAACATTGGTAGGGCTTGGAGCAGAGTCTCTTGGTAGGTAGCTTGGGCGGCACTTGATGTATCCATTAAAGCAAATTTGTTGTTGAACAAAGTGAAATTGGTCTTATTTGTCTGTCTACTCATGTTACGTCCAATTGACATGCTCATGAAAACCCAGGAAATCCAGCATCAGCCTCCTTCCGAGTCCATTCCCGATATCGATTCAACCCTCCAAAGTAAAACTTGGTGCTAGACTTGCGTCCCTCGACATTTGATCCAAAGATCCAGCTTGCAGTAGTCTTGAACAGTGACCCCTCTACAAGCTGGTCGCAAAGCTCGCTCCACTGCTGCTCCGCCTTGGCAGAGACCTCGATCCGACGGGATTGCTTCTTTTCCGAGTGGAGAATGCACTCGGTTATAAAGTCAATCTCGCTCTCGATGACAACTGGGAAGTTTGCGAATGCGCCCTGTGGACCCGAGACGAGGAACATGTTGGGGAACCCGGAGCAGGCTACGGCGCCGTAAGCTGTAGGTCCTGCTTCCCAGTGCTTCTGGATTGACTTGCCGTCGCGGCCGGTGATCTGAATGCGAAGATAGTTGCCTTCAATGGCATCAAATCCCGTAGCAAAGATGAGCACATCAAGGCGATGCAAGGTGCCATCTGCCATCACGATACCTTCCGGGGCAATCGTCTCGATGGACGTTTCCCGAAGGTCAATAATATCCACATTGTCGCGATTAAATATCTGATAGTAACCTGTATCGCAAAGAGGTCTTCGGGCATAGAGATCGCAAGGCTTGAGGGCCTTGGCCTTCCGAGGGTCTTTGACTATCTCGTCAATCTTGCTGCGGAGGAACTTGCAAGCTTCTTCGTTGGCTTCGAGGTTTGTCGTCAGGTCACCAAAGGCGCTGAACATGAAGCGAAATCCGTTTCCCTGGTCCCAGACCTCTTGGAAGGCCTGTCGACGCTCTTCGGGCGTGGCCTCCATTGTCTTTCTTGTTGTTTCTGGCACTCCGAACGCGGTGGAGGAAGCCCAGACATCCTTCCAGATCTGGTCGTAATTCTGGTTGATCTTGTCGCGATAGCCTTCAGGGATAGGACCCTGTCCGCTAGGGACCGAGTACTGGGGGTGTCTCTGGAAGGAGACCAGACGACCGACTTTTGGGGCGATGGCCGTCATAACCTGAACGCCCGTAGATCCATTCCCAATAATGCCGACCGTCTTGCCTTTCAGCTCGACAGTGTGATCCCACTTGGCGGTATGGATGAGATCGCCAGCAAAGGATGAGATACCCGGAATATCGGGATAATTGGGCTTGGAGAGAAGGCCCAGACAATTGACCAAGTAACGCGCGTGAATGACCAGATCTCCAGAGCAAGAAATGACCCAGATGGATCTTTGTTCATCCCAAACAGCTTTTCCCATCTCAGTATTGAATCGCATGTACTTTCGAAGGTCATGGCGGTCGACAACGTGACGTAGATACTCGAGGATTTCGGGCTGGTAGATGTAGTGTCTAGACCAAGGGTAAGAACGAAGATCCTCCTTGTCCCATGAAAAGCGATAGAGGTAGGTTTCGGTGTCACTCATAGCACCTGGGTAGGTATTCCAATACCAGGTGCCGCCGACATCTCCGGCTGTGTCGATGCACTGGACATTGAGACCGGCACGGGAGAGTCGGTAGGTGGAGTAGATGCCAGCAACACCGGCCCCGACAACAAGGGCATCGACATTGAGAACTTCTGGGATAGATCCCATCTTGGCAGATGTTTAAGATGGCCTTGAGACTGGAAGAGGACTTTGTTTGAAAGAACGGGCACCTCAGGCAAGATTGACTGGTTGATGGCTGTTGACACGGTAATGGAGTCATGGCGTACGAGTTGAAGACGCGGTATATATCAAGCCGACCAAGAAGCACATTGCTCCGTCAAGGCTCGCTTGTGAGACTAATTCAGAAAGCATGGGAAAAGGATCGGGTCAATCAGGAGACGAACAAGTCCAAGTCCATTTACATCCTATCAATATTAGACCCGACCCTTCGCTGCGAATTTAGGTCCGTTTTCCCTCGCGATTCCCCTCCTTCGGGGTGCCCCCGCCGCAGCCACAGCGCTCCGGCTGCTAGCAAGTGGGGGGATGCGGCCCCCCAAGGAGGGGCATGCCCACCACCCACTCGGGGCTCGCTTCATGGCCAAAAACGGCAATTTAACAATGGCAGAGTGCGTGCTTCTTTTCTCCTCGCCCGCGACCGATGATACCATGCCGTCCTGGGTACGGTAGCTAAGGATCGGTAATCATGAGATGCCGTGTGCCTTTCACACCTCATAAATGTTAACCCCAGGCTATACAACGCTCCTAGTCCACGCCATCTCAACATCAGTTATCCCATCGAGGGCCAAGCTTCAACTATAACAAAGAAAACATTTTTCGTGCATCTTACTCTTTTCCCTTGCCGGATTGAGTTCTCCATTAACAAGACATCCCAAATTAAAAACAACCCTCTTTCAGTATGGCTACCTTGGACAAAAAGATCATCGCCGTGGTTGGCGGGACTGGAAACATCGGCAGAGCCGTCGTCGAAGCTCTACACGAAAGTCAACTCTTCCATGTCCGAGTCACTTCGCGTAATCCCACGACAGGAAAGGCCAAGGAGTTTGCCGACACCGGTATTGAAGTCGTCAAAGCCGACTCCTGGAACCCCAAGGAACTCGATGCCGCCTTCAAGGGCTGCTGGGGTCTTTGGGTAAACACCAACTCGGACGATATTAACTTCAAGAACGAGGTCGGGCCCCCAGAGTCAGAGATGGGTCGCGTCATCATTGACGCTGCCATTCGACAAGGCGTTGATCACTTTGTCTTCCAAAACCTGCCAGCCGCTTCCAAGATCACCAACGGCGAGGTTCCTATATTATCTTTTGACAACAAGGAGACCATTTCCGATTATGCCAAGACTGCTGGTTTCAAGACGACAACTAACGTCAACCTGGGTTGGGTCCTGGAGGTATTCTGGCTCGACACCTATGTGGACGCTTTCGGTGGCCTGGCTCGGAACCCTGATGAGGAAGGCTTCCTCTCGCTCAAGGTCCCGCCTATGGGTAATGACCCAGAGGTCGTCCCATGGACCGCGGTCGAGCACGATTACGGCGACGCTGTTCTCGGCGTGTTTATCGACCCCGAGCCTTGGGCAGACAAGACGGTATGGGCCGTATCAGACCCTCGCAGCTTCCAGGATCTCGTCGATGCATACAATAAGGTCAGCGGAACCAAGCTTGCCCGTCGTGTTATCCCCGAGGGAGCTCTCAAGACAAAGACCCAAGGCAAGACCAAGGAGGTCAACGGTCTCTTTGGCTACTGCCATTGGGTCAAGGGTAACTATTGTGGTAATAAGCCTGTCGACTTGACAGATATGAAGACTTTGAAGGCCCTGGGAGCTAAGGCTCGTGGCCGCACAGGGAAGGATGCCCAGTTGCAGACTGTGGAAGAGTTCTGGGCCATGACGATACCTAGGCACTAGGATCAAGCGTCTTCAGACCATAAACTGTAGATAGTTGATGGTGATGGAACTTTAATTGAATGGCTGATTAGAGCCGTGCAGCCCTTCGATGAATGATTAGCTTCACATGGTGTGGAACATATTTCCAAACAACGGGGTTAGAAGATAGACCATGCTCTGCGAGGGGACCCAGGTTTGACCAGTTACGAGTTCAACAATTATAAACATTCAATTCCTCTACTAAGTATATACATCAGTCAAAGGATAGTGGTTATTACCACATTCCCTTCATCCGCACAAACTTAGCCCGTCACTGACTATGACTTGACGTATTGAGGCCCAGGCATATCCCTATGAGAATTAATATGAAGCTCCGTCCCTTCAATCTCCTCCAGCTCAGGAAAGGTAAAGTGCTTCCGACCATACGAGAACCAACTGATCAAGATAAGGAATAGGAAAACACAGATGACAACCGAGACATAGTTCATCTCGGCTGTCACCACGGGAAAGGAGTAAGGAAAACAGTAAAAGACCAGCGCGACAGCAGCCCACGCGCACATGACAGAATTGGCGACATAGCCAAAGCGAGGAAACCAGAAATCACCGTGGGGAAAAGAACTGCGGCCTCGATAGTGAAGCATGACAACAGGGATGACGTAGCTCGAGTATTGAAACAAGAGTCCGGCGCCGGTGAATGAATTGAAGGCCCTCTCCGAAGCGAGGTAGAGACAACCGAGGACACTCGTTACGGCCGCCGAGAAGAGTAAAGCCCAAATCGGTGTCCCGAATGGAGCTCCAGCAACTCGGGAGAGGTAGCCGTGCATGGGTAAGCCCTTATTCATGCCAATGGACCACGCCAGGCGGGACTGCCAGACATGAATTCCCCATTGGGCGCCGATGGCGGACACGAAAAGCAAGGCAAGAAGAGCGATGGCCGCTCCTTTGCTGCGAAATGTGTAGTAAATCATGGGGATGGCCGAGTTTCGTCTATCATAATCGGTGTTGTTGATGATGAATGCAAAGATGATGAGAACGCCAGTGATGGCTCCAATGACGATGGACCACATCAATGCTCGTGGAATGTTGCGTCGCGGGTTCGGAATTTCCTCAGAGAGGTGAACCACGCCATCAAGACACGAGAAGCACCAGTTGAGGCTGTTCATGCCAATCAAGACGGCCACGCCTGCAGGCCATCCAGACGTGTTGTAGAAGTTGGTGAAGAAGGCCTCGGCCGACTGGCGTTCATCAGCTGCTGCAAATAACCCTATAAAAAGGGCCAACAAAAGGCATCCCGTGAATGCTAGGAGAGACTGAGAGACCTTGGGTAGAAGATGCTCAAAGAGGCTGGGGATGAGTGTGATGAGGTTGGCGGCCTGGTATGCCAGGAAGCCCATCCACGGCTTGTACTCGAAGCTTGGATCAAAGAAGGCAATGGCCTGGAAAACGAGTAGAGGTGAGATGAGACATGTCGCGGCTCCCACGCAGACAGCTCCCGCCCAGCTCAGGAGTGCACACACATAAGATAGGAACCGACGGCATCCATGAGGCGACATCCTGGCCGCCCAGACATATTGACCGCCGACATCTGGATATCCAGCAGTAAGTTCGCCCAGTGTGACAGCTGTGCAGAGACCGACAAACGCCATGGCTATGAAGCCATAAAAGAGCAGTACAGAGCCGCCGTATGAAAGGGTCGTGTAGAAGCTGAGGATGACTCCTATCGCGCTGTTGGTCGTTGTCGCTCCGACCGACATGGCTGAGAGAGTGCTGAAGGGCCGATCTATACGGTCCGTAGCTATTTCGATGGCATGAGAATTAGCTTCCAAGCCCGACGAGTTAGAATCGGGCCGTCGAGCCTGAGGTTGCGTGAACTGTGATTGTTGCATGCTGGTGAAGGTGGTGATGGGATGGTGTATTGCTGGCTCGGGCGTCGAATATTCCCTCATCGAGGAGGCGTCGGGAATAAAAAAATTCGCTTGGTAAATGGGACAAACCAAGTGTGCCTTTCCTGACTTATATACTATCTTTCCTCTCGAGCACGCCGCTGGCGGAGGCGAGTCTGGTGATTGAAGCGTGAAGATGGCCAGTGCAGGCTCTGCCTGAGGAAGTTTAGGTCCGACCACGGTAAGCTAAACCCCTTATCGTTTACTTAGCCACAGTGCTTGGGTACAAAGCCTACGGAGCCTCTTAGCTGCGAGACCACAGTTATTCACTTCAACCTATGTCAAGCGTAGAATTTCCCTTTTATTATGGACTACATTCACACAAAAACACTCAATCCGACGCCCATCTACTTCAGCTAGAAATTGCGAGGCTCTTGAGTTAACTAAGATAGCGGGAGGTTGCCTGCCCATTTTGCTCTGGTTCCGATCTGAGCGGCGTCAGCCCCAGGACCGAAACGAGTATTCATTCCCCAAGGCTACAAAAGCCGGGGTAATGCCCGGAGAATGGGGAGAATGGGGAAGCCCTGTTGTCAAAATTACAGGATGCCATGGCATTGGATGTGAGTCGAACCACGGGTCGGCCGAGTTATCTTGGGGCCGTCGGTTCCGTCTTGGACGCTGCTCGGCTTGCGTCCTAATTAGGAAATATCCTCGCCGCACAGTGGCACAATTCGCTTAACCCCGCGCCGGGCGGAATAAGTTGGATAAGTGACATCTCGGGGGTAATGATAAGTCAATACCTACTATCTAGGTATCTCTAGGCACGCATCAGCCTATGTTGTGTCTGTTTGACCAGGGTTAGGGAGGAAATATGAAGTCGGAACTTGAGCAAATGGAGCAACTGTCCAGAATGGCAGACGTTAGTGTTTCCACCAGGCATGCATGATAACATGACCCAAACCTGGTGTTGGATCGGATGGCACAGCTTTGTCGGTAACCCCTCGCGCACCATCGTTACAGTAAGAAATGAGCCTCTTGCCCAACTAGGAAGGGATGCGAGGCGGGACACGACGTGACGGATGTTAATCCCCTGGTTTTCTAGCTCAGTTAGCTCGTGTGTCCCTCAACCGCCGCCCTCAACTTCCCCTTACGCATCTCTACCCATTTCGCCCTTTACCAAAGCGACAGGAATCCTAAGGTTGGGCTTGTTTTTGAGGTAATTTATCTGTCGACGCTAATATCATCCCAAAGTCCGTGTCTTTGTTGCTTGTCAGGATTACTGACTCATGGCAGTGTGATTGGGACCGATTCTCTACAGACGAAATCACCCAAGCTGCTCTTCTCAATCACGCCGGCAACAGCTGATCCCAACTTTTACTCTTTCCTCGTTGGCCGCAATAATCTTCTATCACCATGAGCAAGCACCAACCGCCACACCCCCACCCAAAAGGAAAAGGGATGCCGAGTTTCTGGCGAAGCACATCTGATGTTCTTGACAACCACCGCTCGACCGGGAATCTCCCCACGACGACCGACATCGTAATAATTGGTGCCGGCTACAGTGGCGCTTCGATCGTTACATAATTACTCCGACATCCTAGCTACCCCGTCAAGAAGCCATCGATCCTTGTCCTCGAATCTTGACAACTTTGTTCAGGCGCAACTGGACGCAACGGTCGGTTACCTTGGTCATCCCCTCCCTTCCGATATAACGATTAACACGAGATTCTAGGCGGACACTTGAAGCCAGACTCGTACGCTTTCATCACCAAACTCGCCCAAAAGTATGGTCTGAAGGCTGCTGCCGAGGTTGCAGATTTTGAATCCGCCAACGTCGCTGCCGTGGCAGACTTTATCCGTCAAGAGAAGATTGACTGTGACTTTGTGGTTACCAGGGCTATTGATGTGCAGTTTGATGAAGGATAGCAGCGTCGTTTAAAGGAAGGCTACGAGAACCTCGTGACAGCGGGCGTCGAATCAACAAAGGCCACATTCTATGCCCCAGAGCAACATGCAGAACAGGTCAGTCTATTCGTCAAATCAGGTCCTCGGCATGAGAGATGTCCATTTACTCACTCTTCCATAGCTCTCCGGTGTCAAAGGGGCAAAGGGCATGTTAAGCTATACTGCTGGACATATTTGACCCTACAAGCTCATCCACCATCTCTTCACCGACGCCATCGCACAGGGTGTCAACGTCCAGACCAACACTTCGGTTACCTCCATCTCTCGCAGCCAACAAGATGGGACATGGATAGTCGAGACTCCGCGCGGAAAAGTCTATGCCAACCAAGTCATTATGGCAACCAACGCCTACACTGCATCACTACTTCCCGAATATACCGACAAGATCATTCCATGCCGAGGAGCCGTCGCTCATATCAAGACCCCGGGAAAAGCTCCATTCCTCCCCAATACGTACTCCCTCCGGTTTGCCGACTGGGACTTTAACTATCTCATTCCAAGGCCCGACGGAAGCATCATCGTCGGGGGTGCACGGCAGGCATACCTAGGCAATAAGAGGCAGTGGTATGCTAATGTCGATGATAGTCAGGTTATTGAGGAGACGCGCAAATACTTTGACGGGTATATGCAGAGGCAGACACTTTATTGTATGGGAAGACGGCGAAGCTTATGTAGCAGATCTTTGGACTGGAAGTGAGTTCCCCCCTTTCCTGAACATGGATTTCCTTCGTAGTGAGAAAGACAAGAGGGTTAACTCGCATAGTCATGGGCTACTCATCCGACCGCTTGCCCAGTATAGGGCCTATCCCGAACCGCCAGGGCATGTACACCATGGCAGGATTCACAGGCCACGGCATACCGCAAGCGTTTCTATGCGCCAAGGGTATAGCCGACATGGTTCTCGACAGAGCTTCATTTAGGAGCTCAGGCCTACCCTCTCTTTTTGAAGAAACACAAACAAGGTCATCAGACCCGAGGAACATGGTCAAGGAGATTTATCAGTCTGCCTTTCCGCAGGTAAAGCTATGAATAAGCGTCCAGGTAGTGGTAGGACTGCGACCGGCGAGCATGAGGCGGTGGTGAATTGAAGCTTAAATCATGAGGCTCTGTGATTGGTGCTTGGAAGTTAGTTCAACTCGTTCGGGTTGTTCCAGGATCCCGAGAACCCGTCTGACAAGGGTGTTATAGCTGAGGATATCTCCATTTCCACTACCAAACAACAGACTTTTAGAAGGTTTACAGATAGTACATTACAAATCGTATTTATACTTTGCTCGAGCCTTTTGAGATTCTGTTCATGGCCACGCGTCTAAGCATGGGTAAAACGCTATCCAGTCCGTATTAGAACAATGCCCCAACCGTGTCATGTCGTATCTTCCCCACCTTCGGCCGGTGGCGTGTATAGATTTAACGTTATTCAACAGTTTCCGGTATAGTCTTGAGCAATAACGTTTACGATTATAAATCTCTTTTTTATTGACATTCGTATAAGTAGATAAATATATCGGATCAATCTGAAAACCTAACCGCACCAACAACACCCAAACAGAACACACAACATCTTCCTACAAACCCTCATCTTCATCAACATGCTCGTCTTAATTCCTGGTATCACTGGAAACATGGGCACTCGCCTTGCCAAAGTGGCTACTGCTCGAGGTCTCTCGGTACGTGGCCTAGGGCGTGATGCTTCCAAGGTCCCAAAAGACATCAAGCTCGAGTCTTTCGTGACGAGCACCTCTTACTACGACATCCCCGCCATCGAAAAGGCTGTCCAGGGAGTCGATGCCATCATTTGTGCCTACCAGTCGACAGACGTTCTCGTTCTTGACGGTCATCTCATCCTCTTGCGGGCTGCCGAACGTGCAGGCGTCAACATCTTCTTCTCGGCATCTTGGAACAACGACTGGACCAAGAATAAGTTTGGAGACTTTGAGCACTATGATGCCAATATCGCATTCAGTCGCCAAGCCGCATTGACTAGCCCGATCAAGCCTGTATACATATTTAACGGCGTCTTTGATAGTCTCTTGTTCACGGTCTTTGGGCCAGGTGGATTCGACACGACGGGCGAAGTGCCCACGCTGAAGTACTGGGGCGACGAACCAAACCGCAAGTTCTGGTGGATAGCGCAGGAGGACGCAGCTGCTTGGACTATTGAACTATTGTTCAACAAGGACGTACAGGAGGGAAAAGGTGGTGTGTTCAGATTCAGGTCTGGAGAAGTCACCCTTGACGAGTTGGCGGCGGCATATCACAAAGCCACCGGTAGCCCAGCCAAGGTTGTCCGCGCAGGCAGTGTGGAAGATATAGCGCAGGAGGTGCAAGTAGCACGTGCCGAGAAGGGCCCTGCTGGGTACTGGGACTACGCTGCTCAGGCTGTGGCTTTGAATGTGTCCAGAGGCGTTTGGGACATCCCCGCGGACGAAGTTACCATTTTGGACTATGCCAAGAAACCCACGACCTTGGAGGAATATCTGAAGAGACGTTTTCAGACTTCTTAGTGGGGCAGTGCCCAAGTGGCGCTCAGATGACTCAAGTTAGTTCGACTATCAGGTTAATCTACAATTTCAGCTTGTCCTACAAGCTTCTCATGTGTCAACTGGTGCCCTCACTAATCAGCCTGATTCCTACAGTCGTCACATGGTACACTTTTCATCATCTGGATTATGAAAATGGCTGGCTTGGTTCTGCTTCTTACGTCTCCATTACACTGGGCGTAGCCTTGGCAAACCAATAACCATCAACAGTTAGTAATGTGGCGGGACATGAAGAATTCCACTGGGGTCCAAAACCACGAAAGGCTTTTTCAGCTCATGCAAGCCACTTTATTGTTTGCGTATGTACCGTGCGGTGGCAGTCAGGCTGTCTGATGAATCAAGGCTATTTAAGTGAGCAGAAAGGCCTTCTCAAAGCCCTACCCATGTCTTCCTGATTCGATCTTCCTGTCAACCTACCAGCGGTATCACAATGAGCCTTTTCAAGCCCATGTGGGTATGGGCTATTACTTTGGTCTGCGGAGGGTCTTCTCAGGCATTCTCGACGCGCACATCGGACAATAGCTTGCATGGTACCGAACTGCAGCTTCGAGAACTTGGGCTTCGACGACGTCGGCAACATGAAGATCTCGACGACCTCATCTCCGGCACTTTGACTATTACCATTGCACCTGATGCGACCTGCGGGGCCTACAACGCCGGACGCAATTTCGTCGCATGCGAAGATAGACCTTGCACATGGAAATCAGGCGTCATCAACCGTGTATTCTGCCTCTGGGAAGACATTTATACTACCTGTCTTGATAGGGCGGAAACATGTGACGAAGAGTGTTCAAGTAGTAAGAAGTACTATGCGCTATGGTAAGTCATGGTCTTCTCTTATGCACCAACGTTTTCCTAATTTGTGGCTTTTGCAGCGCAGACTCTCTTTTCCCAAGTTGCGGTCTAAACTCTTTGGGCAATGGCATTTACGGTTATTACTGCGCCACAAGCACTTTGGCCCATTCCGTTAATACTCTTTGGGGCCGGGGACCTGAAGATCTCACCACGATGGTTGTTGTCAATCGCTCTCGGGTATCGTTGGTTGTTGATAACGAAGAGTCTGAGAGCACTCCCGAAAGCGAGCCTGAAAGTACCACCGAAAGTACCCTAGAGACTTCCTCAAGCACCGTTACCGATCCAGAGACGACCGTAACGGAAGGGACTCAGAGCATATCAACAACCACATCACCGTCGAGCGGTCCCCATAACAACGTCAACGTTGGTGCGATAGTGGGGGGTGTAGTTGGCGGACTGGCCGTTATCTGCCTAACGGTCGGATTTCTAGGATTCCTGTTCCTTCGTCGTCGAAGGCACCCCGAAAGCGCGCCGTCTAACGACCCGACACACAATGATCAGCAACAACCGTACACAACAGAGGCAAAGGATACCCCTTTTGAGAGACTTAGACACCTTGTTGGCGGTTCCAACCATCCTGCGGAACTGCAAGCTGATACAGCATCACCTATTACGGCTCGGACCCAGGAGAGCTAAGGCATAGGGAGCTGAAGGAGTTATGATTGTGATCGGAACATCATCATCCAAGAAGCCCTCCAGATCGGAGGATTATAAGAAAATAATGTCAAACGTCATAGTGGAATAATCTCCAAGAGTCGCTCCGTTGACTGTCAAGTATATAGTTGCAATACTGAATTATCTAGTTTCTAATGTCAGTTCATTGTACAAGCCCTTTGCGGTACCGGCGAATGTATATCAGCATGAGAATTCCGCAAACGACCATGTCGACCGCCTGAAACGACACACCGGCAATGAAGAGGTTGTTTCCAAGATCTGCTCTATTTGTGTCCGGATCATCACATGTGCTCGCTAATGCCGCAACGGCGCCGCCAATCCCTTGGATAACAATATACACAAAGTCGGAGCCAGCAAACACCCAGGGGTATAGTTTCGGTCGAATCATAGAATACTGTGAGCCATAGTACAGGACGAGATGCTTGAACGTCAACGACATGGCAGCTGCGATCAAGGTCGGATCAGGAAGAGGATCTACAGGATAAAAGCGATGTTGATGAAGGGGTTAAAGGAGATTCGAACGCGACTAATGTACCCAATGAGCTCAAAGACACAGCCGACGACGAGGTATGTGGTGTATGACCATGTTTTCGATCACCAAGCCAAACCTAGTTAGCCGGCGATCAAGATGGCGTATAGGGCGACGAATAAGGCGCATGCCCCGGCCGGTGCTGAAGTAGTCGCCATAGAAAGCAGCACTAACTAGACACTCGGGAGTAACCTCGGTGCAATTGCTGGTATCAACTAACCCGTAACCTCTGGCCGCGACGGAGAGCAAAAGCAACGTCGAGGTAATGTGGAAGGACTTGTCGAGGAAAGCAATCGAAGGACGGCATTGAACGACAAAGTAGCTAAAATGAGGGAAACCGCCTAAGGTGGACTGCAGGCTGGGTGAACCAAGAACGAGCAGATGTGAAGAATGAAGAGGACAATCAAAGCACTCAAGAGTCATATACTGCCAATTTCTGTTCGCCTGTATTGCAAACCAGTCCACACAAACTGACTGGCGTTAGCCACAGTCTTACTTGCCGTGAGGATCTCATCTAGGCTGTACCAATCGCATTCAGTTGCGTTGCTCCACTGCCATGCGAAACCTCTAGCTTCCTCAGATTCACCGACCGCATAAGTCGAGACAAGGGGAATGCTCGGCTGAGAGAGAGCGGTCCGAGAAAGCAAGGCCGGCTCCGGACACAGATCCAATATGACTGGCTCATTCTTGTCCAAATGAGGCTCCAACTTCGCATAGCCTCGTATCTCGTACTTGGATCCGAACCATCTCCATCCCCGCATAACTCTTGTGGTGGCTCACCTTTATTCAGGGGTATCTGAGATCTCTAACCGCTCTCAATAAAGTACAGCTAATCCTTCCCTAGGGACATTCCTAGATTACCTCCGATCATCACCCATCTACAAGGCCTTCGAATCTCCTCGCTCTCTTATTTGTTGTGTGCAGTTTGTTCCAATCCTTTCTGTCGCTAATCATCCGCAACAATGGCTGGATCAGAAGCTGGTGGTGACGTCTTTCTGCTTTACCGATATGATCCCTCAATGGGTGCGGCCGCCATTTTCATCATATTGTTCATCGCAATCACGGGACTACATGTTTACCAACTCGTCATGACAAAGGCCTGGTTCTTCACTTGGTTCGTCGTTGGTGGTTTCAGTAAGCTTTTCCCTCATGGGCCCCACGAGTTGGAGAATAGGAACTGACTTCCCAACAGTGCAGATCATTGGCTACATAGGGGCAAGTAATCTCGACTTTTCACTAATCTCCTGTCGTTCTAACATCAGCACAGAGGGCAATGTCTTCCAGTGAAAGTCCAAACTGGACTGTCAAGCCCTACATCATCCAGACCTTACTCCTGCTCATCTCGCCAGCCTTGTTCGCAGCAAGCATCTACATGATACTCGGACGCATCATTATCGTCACAGATGGGGAAAGCTGCTCACCCATCAGGCGAGTTTGGCTCACCAAGATCTTTGTCCTTGGAGACGTTCTATCTTTTGTTCTCCAGGGTGCAGGCAAGTCCTAACTATTCTTCTTTTCTCAACCTACATGTCTTCTGGCAATAACTCTTAGGTGGTGGTATCATGGCTTCGGGTGGGCTTGAAGCCCTTCACAATGGTGAAAGCATCATCATCGTTGGTCTCGTCATCCAACTTGTCTTCTTTTCACTATTCGCCATAACCGCTTCCGTATTCCACGCAAGATTCGCAGGTACACTTTCAACAAAAGCCATAGCATCGGGAATCCCATGGCAGAGATACTTGGTTATCTTGTACATTGTGGCCGGTCTAGTCATGGTACGATCGGTGTTTCGACTGATCGAGTACGCTCAAGGGAACGCCGGCTATCTAATTTCTCACGAGGCCTATCTATACATCTTCGATGGCGTTTTGATGTTTCTGACCATGGTGCTATTCGCATGGGAACATCCGAGACAGCTTAACGCCAAGCTACTTGGAGGGGGGACTGCTGTGAGACGGGGTATTCGACCGTACTGGGAGAAGTAAGAGGATGATGTTGGAGTTGTCGACAATCTGGCATATACTCTTTCTGGACGCGCCTTTCTGGATTTCTCTTTATTCTTATTTTCTCTGCCTGTTTCTTGTTTGGGAAGTTAGATAGAATGCGATACTAGGGTTTAGGTTCGGATAGACTTTTGGCATAACATCAACATCCCGACATAGACATGTAGATAGATAGACTTGTGCCATGTCCGCTATTGAGAAACCTGCACAAGGAATTTATGAGTCTTGAACAGGTATCAACTGCCACCTTTCATCAAGTACCCGTTCTCCCGTTGATAAGATTTTATGTGATCCGTCAACATCCATGCATAAGAGTGTTCTTCGATCGAGTAGACTATGTCTAAGGGGCTCTGGGGAATCACTTCAACCTCCTAGTGCAGCTCATTTTTACTTAGATAAATGTCATTTGCCAGTTACTCTTATAGTGAAAGTCTTGAGGTACAAACAAACCCCCAAACAGACAGCAAAAGCTCTCGAGCATCAGGCAACTTAGGAGCTCTGAGAGGAACTTGCCATTTACCTATCCCGTGCCACGCTCCATAGGGCTATCACTATCAAACTTCGCCCCCTCGTGGCCAATAACATCCACTCCCAGCATTAAAGCACCATTCCATTTCAAGCATCGCTGTTCTCGGCCTTCTCAATAATAGGAGCAGGCTTCTCAATCTTTTGTCGCAAGATGTGGCGCTTGATGAAGTAGGGGAGCCAAACTCGGAGTTCGTAGGAGATGAAGCTCTTGGTAGGGACGGAAAAGACCTCTGAAAATCTTGTTAGTGATCAAATTATATTTTAGAGTCAGGCATGATGATATCTTACGGTCAATTTCCTCCAGTGTCATTTGCTTAGTCTCTCGGACGAAACAGAATATCATACCCCAGGCGATCAAGTTAAGCCCAGCGTAGAATCCGACTTTGAGTGGGTTAGCAATCTGAGTGAGCTATGATTTGGAGGCATGTCAACTTACAAGCTCCAGTAGGAGTCATGACATCTTGCATCTTAGGGAAGGTCAAGCCAAGAATACCAGCTGCAGAAAAAGCAATTAGTACCAGCAAACATCAGAGGGCTAAGAGGTGTTCAGCGCTTACCAAAGGTGTTGTTGATGCAGACAGCCCAAGCCATTCCCTGCTCACGCTGGATGGTGGGGAAGACCTCAGCAGAGTACTGGAAAGCAACGGGTCCTTCACCAAGACAGTACATGATGGTGAAAAGGTAAACGAAGCTACATGACGTTAGGTTTGAGGGTATATATCCTGGAATTGACGAGACCTACAGAACGACGGGTCCGATACGGGCAGACTGGCTGACACTCTCTGAATCGTTCAGGAGAGAAAGACCTCCTGCCAAGAGGAAGATACACATCAAGGGGAAGGTCTGGATGGGGGCGATGGTCAGTATCCACCTCAGATTTCTCATAGCCGAAACAAGGACTTACAGCCAAGGTCAAAGTTCGGCGACCCTTGGTATCGATCAGAAACAAGGTCGGGATGGTGAAAACGACCTGAATAGCACCATAGCCCAGAGAAGCGAACAAGGCCTGGTCGTCGGTATAGCCCACATTGGTAAAGATACTTGAGCTGTAGAAGGAGATGACTGAAATGGGGTTAGTATTGTTCCTGGTAGCGGCGGCGGGTGGCAACTTACTGTTGATTCCACACATCTGCTGGGCCAACATGACGGTCGAAGCACCATAGTTTGCTCTCCTGATTCTAGGCACGGCAAAGCAATCCCACAGACGATCAAAGTATCCAGCTCCGCGAGCCTCCTTGAGTTCTTCCTGGTAGATGACATACGAGTAGTAGTAATCTCGTGTGCCAATGATGGGATGGGCTCGAAGCTTGCACATGGATTTCCATGCTTCAGCGTGTCTGCCATGCTTCATGAGCCAACGAGGAGATTCAGGGCAGAAGTAGATTCCGGCGGCAAGGATAAAGGCAGGAATGAAGGCAGAACCGAGTTCAAGTCGCCACGCAATCCTCCCAACATCCTTAAGAATGACATTGGCGCAAAATCCGAGGAAGATACCTTTTTGGGTGGTGGTTAGCCAAGGCTTTTTAAAACGAAAAAAGGGAAACTTACCAACTGTGACCCAGAGCTGCCAGAACATGACAAGAGCACCACGGATGCGGGCAGGGGCCATCTCAGCAGAATAGATGGGAACAGTGGCGTTCTTGGCTCCGATACCGATACCCATGACAAAGCGTGCTGCGAAGAGGCCCTGCCACGACTTGGCGAAACCAGACCCGATAGGGGTAGCTACCAAGCAGCAGGCAGTGATAAAGATCTCACCTCTTCGTCCGAAGTAGTGGTTCAGGGGATCGACAATAAAGGCGCCACTAGGTGGGATAGTGTTAGTGTCGCACACGTCTTAAGCCTCGGGTGTGACCAGGGGGTTCAATTGACTTACATGAGACCAGCAGTGAGGAAGATGATGGAGTTGATGATTCCAATTGTCCAGAATTGATCTTCAATGCCAAACTCCTTGGGGAAGGACAAGTTGGCACCATTGGCACCAGTCTGATCCCAACCCTGGGTAGCAGCACCAACGGCACAAAGACCAATGGAGTACCAAAGCATGACAGGGCCATGCCACTTGTGGTCCTTTTCGTATTGCAGAGCCTCGCGCTCCTCCTCGCTCAGCTCGGAAATGCTAGGGAACTTGTCACCATCTCGTGCGACGAGGGCAGCCCGACCAAAGAGGTCGGCATGCTCAGACAGGCCATTTTCCTCTGCGTATGCTCGGGCATCGGCAACCACAGCCTCGTGTGATTTGTTCTATACGGGAAGGGGACTTGTCAGTTTCATTGTTCGGATACACAATTGGAAAATGTCGGAGGTCTTACCTGGAGGGGGTTCTCAACAATGTTGACTGCGACAGACTTGCGACGGCCTTCATGAGATGCAAAGGTTGCAGGGTTCTGCAAGACAGCAGCCTCGTTCTTCTCAAAGTGAGAGGCGTCACCACCTTGTCCTGGATCCTTTTCCATTCTGGCAGGTTGTGGGTATTAACAACAACAAGACAATGAAGGGAGGGCGCAGTGAGAATGCTTTGCTTTGCCGATCGATACTCTCAAAGGTTCTGACAGAAGTCGGCATGGCATTATATTGTATTTAAGCTCAACGTTCCATCCGCAAACATTGTGCTGTCTTTTTCCCCAGAATCCTATCCCCACCCCCCGCGCTCTCACAACTCGTTCTGTTCATGATCGGGGACCCACGGTTAAAGACCATCTACCGCCGCAGGCGAAGCCGTTTTTGGCAGGTTGCCGTGATTCAGCAGGGTACAATTCTGGTTGCCTGGAAGATGGAGCAGGTTATAGCACGATTGCAGGGTACATATTTTGTTGCCTGGAAGATGGGGTACTACCCTCTGACATCATGTCATCCACTCGTTGGCCATGTGTGGTTGCATCGACTGACCATTTGGAGTACGACAGGGTCGATCAATATTCGGTTGTCTCTCCCGGATCCCGCCATTTTCTCTGTGAAACCTCTTTGTCTTAGAAATCATTCCCTCGAGGACACCCTCATCAGATGCTTGGAGGATTTAAACTACCTAAATCGCGCCCGCCAAGTTTTTGGCGCTAAACTGTGTAAGGCTGACTTGACTCGACGAGATTGGACCAAGTCCGAGCTGAAATATGGGGTTCTACGGCTTCTCCGAAGGTTGTCAGACGCCCGCTCTTTGGGAGAAGTAAAATGTGACTTTTTTTTCAACGTTGGAGACAAGTTCAAGGAAGAGAATCCCTCAGGAGTAAGGATCCATCTTGAGGGAGGTTTGAATGACCTTGGCGAATGGTCTCGTGTGATTGACCCCCTTGTAGTACGGGTGGGGTATCGACTCGGCACATCCATCCATCCAAACCAGTGGAGATTGTCGGACTGGACGGTTGCCGCCCGATATTGGTTCAGCAGGGCGCTGACCAGTAAAAAAATACCTGAGACTGATTTCATTGTGAGTCTCACCTTATTATTCCGGTGTTTTTTCTTTTACTGTAGCTAATGTACCCACCAGCCAAGGTGTAACGTAAATGTCTCCACCCGCGCCAATGGATTTGCTGAGTAGAGGGAATTGGTGGAGATGGTGTCAAGGTCCAGGTCAAGGAAAAAAATTTAATTACGAACCAACATTGTTGCAATAGAGGGATTGATCCTAACCTATACTCTTCAATTATTTTCTCTTTTTTCTACTCACTCTTTCCTCTTCTCCTTTACTCCGTAGACAATGCTTACATTCAATGCCGGTACCCGTCTCTGATATCTTCGGTACAAAGATACGCTAATGATAACTGCCCGCATAAACGCCGATTGGCTCAGGTGCGGCTCAATGGAGAAATGAAGTGCTGCTTACCCCGCACCCCAGGATATCCCAACCTCAACACCAACTCGCCTCCTCAGTCACGAGATTATGAGGTTGACCATGTGATTTTTCCCCCGTCTTTTTTGGCGAGATCCCCGCGTCGTCGTGCCATGGGGACAGTTTGAGTAAGATCACGCTGATCTTGAAGACGTTCGCGGTTCAGACGAAATGTCTCCACGTCGTCCCGTCTTATTAAGAATTTAGGGTGAGACATTCAGGGTCGGGATAGACCGGATTAGCGGATTAGCTCAAGATCGACATGAGGCCCTTCGGCACCTTTGTTAACGGAGAAAAAGTAGTAATTTGGGATACCCGTGACATATCACGTGACTGTGATACTATTGGCAGACCAGAGAGAAGCATTTACCCTGGACATAGTGGCCCAAAGTCGTCGCTCTCGTGCTCGGAACTGCTGTAATAGACATTGAGAATCACCGGATGCCATTGGAAACTTTCTTTTTTAATGACTCGCTATCTTTATTTATGCTCATTGTTTTTTTTCTCTCGCTTTTTCGGCTTTCCCGTTTGTCTTCCGATTCGTGCCATGCGAAGGGATCCGCCATTGGAAATTATAGGTGTCAGACTGCAATAGAAGACGACAGAGAATGATTAGGACTATAAAAATTTAATGAGTAAACATTCGAAGAGGAATAGATGACCAAAAATTGACAGTCAATAATTTGTTGACCACCACTTCATCAATGACGAATCGCTGATCTCTTGTGTCGCTACTCCCAGCTCGCTCTGGTCACGTGTGATAAGATAAGTTTCACGTGAATAAATTTTAATAAGCTGCCTCGTCAACCTTCACGTCTTTGATCCCCACACACCTAAACGTCTTCTCGCGATAGCCTCACTGGATCACGGCGAGTCCCTCATTACACACACTACCCGTTGTGGCGTCAGGTATAGGACAGTTTACAGCGCGAATCGCAACAGAATTCAATAGTATTACGATCCGCAAACTCAAATCTAACCTTTGTTTTTTTTATTGTGTCACCCCGAGTCCCATCGAGGTTCCTCATCGGACATTTCAATACTAACCGTTGACGTCAAGAGCCGTATTCCAGCCCTGGTTTTCTGCCCGGGTAATGGGAGGTCTGGAGAGCGGCTTGTGACATCTTTGCTGATAGATGGTCTTATATCGAAGCTACTCTTGGAGAGGAGACGGTTACCAGAAGTACAGAATGAGAAGAAAGGCGACTGACACTTAATATTGACGTCTGAAATGGCCTCTATTATTACCTTTACTAAAGCCTTCTTGCACTTTATACATGATGAACTCCTTACTCGCCGTAGTTGACCCCCTTCTTGAGGAAGAACCTAGCCAGAGTCGCAATATTCTCCAACCGATCAATACGAGAACCCTCATTCTGCCTCAACTTCTCAGCCACAGCATTGAACGTATCCCAAACCTCAATATACTTGTTATCCGTGTTCCGGTTGGTTCCAATCCACGATAACGCATACTTCATCTGATTACGGTCGCGTATCTTGACCAAATCATCCTTCCTTATCGCCGAGGTCGGGTCGGACTGCTTGGTTTCGTTGGTGTAAAAGACACCTAGTCTGACGCACTCGATTACAAGTGCCGAGAGACCTGCTGCAAGGGCATTGGCAACAGAACTACCAGAATGAGCTTCAAACTTTTGCAGATCTTTATCATAGACGTCGTCGCTGCTGTTTAACACCACCTGATGGCCAGGAAAGATAAAGTCCAGGTCATGGGCGTCACCGACTGTGTCGGACATGCTTCCCGTGGCTTTGGCTGCGCCAATTCGAAAGCTGGCGCGGTTGCTTCCATGCGGGTATGTCAGGTCGGCTGACTTGCCCTGGTCACTGGCCGCGCAGAACATGAGGACGCCTTTACTGTTGAGGGCGTTGTGAATCGCGTCATCAAACTCCTTTTTCTTGTCTCCCTCGGGAGGCTTGATTGTCCATGACATGCATATTATTTGGGAGCCGCGTTCTGCTGCGTACTCGATGGCCTGGATGCACCTGGTTAGTAAAGTAATAGGTATGAGTTGGAGGGAGGGAGGGAGCATACCTTGATCGCGCTGTCTGGGTTAATCTGAAGCTTGTTCGAGTTCTCGACATCAAAAGTCTGCAACTTGATAACGTGAATGACGGCGCTTGGGCAAATCTTATGAATCAACCTCGCCATCAAAGTCCCATGACCAGAGGATGAATCCCAATAAGGAGATACGCGCCATGTAGAACCCTCCTGGTAATAGCAGAAACTCTTTCCCGGGAATTTCTTACCCTTCAGGTCGCTAAGATCAGGGCGCGTAATATCAGCTCCATCATCAATGAGGGCCACCTCGACCGGCTCTAGAGACGGATCCGTGATCTTATCTCTCAGAGCTGGTATCTGGCGGAAATGCTCGGCAAAGTTTTCCATGCATTGCATCCACCTGTGAGGATCAACCGACCGCTCTTGTCGATCTGAGAGAGTCTCTACTGATAGACCCCGAACCAAGGTACGCCCACCACCAGTCTTTGGACGGTTTACCTTGGGTTTGTTGTCATTAGGCCAAGACTCGTGGAGGCGCTGTTCAAAAGCGTCAAGGTTTTGTCGGGTCCTCTCGCTCGATTCGAGACCCTGTCAACATATTAGCAAGGAGGTCAGGAAGTTGAGCTGGACATGCCATGTACCTCAGTTTGGACCAGATTGACAACTTCCAATGTAGGAATCAGAGCAAGTCCCTCCTTTTCGGACCATGCTCGTAGAACAGAGTTTCTCCCACTCCAGTGAAGAGTTACCTCTCGTAGACATTGACCGACTTCAGAGAGCGAGACTGGGTCAAGATCCAGCCGGCGCCAGTCAAGGATTTCGACGTTCTAGAATGATGAGTATTGGGTCTTGATTAGATATGATACGACTTACAAACGGTTTCAGCGCCTTTTCAATAGCTGCGTCACTATGAGACGGGCTTTTTAGGTCGTCGACAATGACCTATCTTTTGCATTAGCCATTGAACTTGCAAAGTCTTGAAAGGTTGGATGATGTACCTTGATGATACGGCTAACTCCTTGTTGCCTAAGCCAATCGAAAAAGAACGTCATGTCCTTGAACAAGTCAGTCTCAACATGACGTCAAATGAGAGGTTATAATCCCTACCTCCTTGCCTGCATATCTTCTATCTGGCATCTGCTTGTGGTCATCCAACTCAATCTGGGGAAAGGCGACATATTGGAGAATCGTGTCAAATCGCAAATGACCAAAATGTCTCCGAAAGTCAGCCCTGGTGAGCTTCTTAGCTGGCCCAAAGTCAAACCACAGTTCCTTGCCTGGGTATCACGTTAGCAGTAGAACTTGAAAAGAGAACAAGGAGAAGTTACATACCTAGACCCCCCACACTTAAGCAGCGAGCCGCGTTCTCTGGCTTTTGAGTGCGCAGGTAAAGATGTTTAAGTTGACGACTGATATCTGCAGCAGCATCTTGCCTCTCCTTCTCCTTCTCTGGAGAGTAAGGATCGGTCGCGTCTTGTCTCGGTGCTGAAGAGTAGGCTGAGGCTTTGGAAGCCCCTACTGGGTGTAAAGAGGGGGATGGTAAAGGGGTCAACTTTTCTTGAGTGTAGACTGCCCCGTATGAAGAAGCCGACCTCTCTTGGTTGGCAGCTATCACATAAGAACCCGACTTTTCCTGAGATGGTGCACCTGTATGTGATCGAGCGATGCCAACCTTGGGTTCGGTTCTGTCCCTATCTCTGTCTCTGTCTCTTGGCAACGGTGGTGGCCCCATGCTGGTTTTCTCCGGCCTTGAGATAGGCTTCTTGGTGTTGGAACTGGTGCGTGTCTCATTGTCGTCCTCTTTTCTCGGTGTCCCTTGGTTGGTTTTCTTCTTGTTTTCCTCCATGGCCCGTTGGATCCTAGCTTCGGCTTGACGTTGAGTATGTACGTGATACTGGTAGACTGAAAATGTTTGGTTGGAATACAGCGACGCCTGAATTGGGATGTCCAATGCTTGCGGCCCCCAGTGAAGTAGCTCTTCGACGATGCCGACCTGGGCCTTGCAACATCGTTCATACTCGACAGCCAGATGAAGTGGAGTTCGCCCCTTGTGGTCCTTGACAGTAAACATCTTGTCGGGTACGAAGCTGCACATAATCTTGACAATGTCTTGCCTCAGATCTTCCTTGTTGAATGCACATGTCAAAGCCGTGTGCAAGCAGGTGACTTCGCGATCACTGCCTTGGTTCTCACACTCGCTCTCAAGTGGTTCCTTGAAGCGCTGCCGAGTTCCCGGTTTGAGGTTGAGACAAGCAGCATAGCTAAAGACCTCGTTCCCGTTGGAGAGGGCCACGGTAAGGGGAGTGCGTTTTGTCTTGTCCATCGAGCCTATCAAATGAGGCAGCCTGAGCATGGCTCGAGACATGAGCCATTGCAGACTGGTGGCTGGCTTTCGGACGGAATTGCAATATGCCAAGACATGAAGAAAGTTTTGTCCCTCCCTTGTAGTCTTGTGCCATTCCATTTTACGACTGTCGACAAATTCCAGAAGTTGCTGAGATTTTTCCTCTTTGGTAGGCTTTCGGGAAGCAAGAGATTGGACAAAGCTGAGGGCATCCTCGATGTCCTGGTCGAATCTTACTTTGACATGATCCTCATCATCAAAGCCTGCTGTGACGAGCGCTGGGGGAAGGAACTCATCGTCGTTGTCAATATCGCTCTCATAATCGGCCGTTTGAGAACGTCGCAGGCCTTGGTTTGGGTCCGGATCCACGGTCATATTGGCGGGCGGGATAAACTCCAACGCAAAAGAGAAGTGGGGATGAACCTTTGCCCTTTCGTGCTATGCGGAGGCGTGGCAAGGCTGGACAAGATGAGGAGGCCCAAGAGTTCTCAGTCCATCAGATGAGCCGCTTGTGACTGGAACTGGTGGTCAGCCCTTTCTCGGAGAGGCGACCAGTCAGCGGGTACTGTTCCCAGCCATTCCCGTATCACCCCACTGGGGCTGTGTCTAGAGACACTGAGATTGGTTGTGCTGGCGCCCTGAAACTGGTAGGATCGCGCCGTGCCGCATTGTGGTTGATAGGCCGGCAGGGGTATGGCGAGGTACCCTCTAAGTATGCGGTACTTGTTAAATGCAGAAGAGACGGGAATGTCAAGGCGGTGATAAAGAGGCAGCAGTGCAATCGCCTCAATGAATCTTCAGACTACACACAACCATGGCCGAATCCCCGATTGACAACGAGTATGGCGATGAACCTGCCTTGGTGTTCGAGGAGCCCCTAGGAGACATCGTCGTAGGTCAAGACAGCACGTTCCGAACCGAAAATGCTTCCAGCGAGGACTGGGAAAGGCGCAACGTCATTGAGCGAACGCGAGGAAGCATTCACACCCGCGTCGAACTACTCGAAGTCACGCATGGCACCTTGGACGAAGATGGAGATGAAGCGACACTGATGGTCTTTCGATTCCGCTTCGATCCCCAAAAGACTTCTCGAAGGGTCCTCCGAGCTCGCGTCAATATCGAGTTCTTGGGCAAAGATGGTGGAAATGCGCCAATTGTTGAAGCTATCGCGCCTGAGGAGAAGTGGACTGTTGTGACGACTACGGATTCGGAGACGACTACTCGAGGCGGGGAATTGAAACTTGGGGCTTCCGGTGTGCCTTTTCTAGAGGCTGGGGCAACGGCCAAACTTGAGAAAACAATCAGCAGGGATGTTAGTGATGCGACGACAGTTTCGGGGAGCATCAATTTGGGCAGAGGACGCAACTCGGGCGAGTCAACAGTTGCCGTCTGGAATCTACAGGAGAACAAGCGACGTCAGACAGGAGTGCCTGACTCAGTAACGACAGCGGTTCTTTTACGTCGTTACGATAGCGAACCCTTCAACGCCCGAGTTGAGCTTGAAGCTGATGTTGACTGGGTGTCTGGCCTGGGTCGCAAGTTCACAGGGGTGCCACTGGATGATCCCGTGCTTTTCAACCCGAAGCTGGGAGGGTCAAAGCCCAAGAGGGGTAGGAGTTATGGGGCCAAGGACCTCGGCAGCGTGGATTTGTACAAGTTGTGCGCTGTTAGATTTGCTGTGGAGGCGCCTTTTGTTGTCAAATAATCCTCATGTAGAATGGACTTGTTGACTCGCTTTGTTTGGACTGTGAATTAGAAGGAGGCGAGACTTTATGAAACGGTCAGTCACACGACCTAAGATATGGACTTGGACCTTTTGTTGGTTCGTGTAAGGATGCATTACATTTGTGCATATATATGTCTTGTGTCACGGTCAGCCTTGCACAAGCGGGTCGATCATCTCATTTTTGGCCCCCAAAGTCCTAGGTACCTGAAGGGAACTAAAGACGGATGTCAACGGCCGAGTCACATTGAACTAGAGGCTTGGCCCGGCCCGGACTCCCCCACTTGACCTGGTGCTGATGCTGCCTGGATGTTATCGTCTCAGCCGACCGACGCGCATTTTTGAGCTTCATACACAAAATTGGCGTCTCTTTCTTCCAGTACCCGACCAGCCCGGTCTCTCTCAGGCTTATTGACCAAGTTGAAGTCGCTGTGATCATGGCCGCAACCACTGAAGCGACGGTGTTGAAAACGGGGGAAGAGGAGGAGGAGCAGCCTCAGGGAGCAGAGGTCCCAGTCAACGAGGCTACCGAGGTGCCAGACAATACGGTCTCGGACGAGCAAAACCCCAAGGAGGTAGAGAATGGGGACGAGGACGATGACGAGAAGGAGAAGGAAGACTACAAAGAATATTCCCACCCTGTCTGCGACGACCACCGCCTTGGGTTGGAAGTGGTTTCAACAGACGAGAACACTAGCTCTGCTTCATATGAGTAAGTGCTCAACAATCTAGTTCCAAAATCTACTAACACTTGAAATCATCCAGTATTGTCGCCATCCATGGAATGCATAGCTGGAGTCGGAATGCATGGGAGAGAAATCCCCGAGGTCCGATATATGAGTCCTGGCTCGACACCAGGTTTAATAACTTGTCTGAACACTCTGGGAGAGTCATGCTATACGGATACGACCCAGGGGATAGGTCTGGAAAATCATTCACTTGTCAAGGTGTTTATGAGGAGGCTGAAGCGCTTCTGAATGCTCTTCTGGAGTTCCGAACACCAGAAATCAGGGTTTGTTTTGATGCCTTTGAGCTATGTACCATTGGTCATGCTAACAAGAGCCACGCAGGAGAAAAGAAGACCAATCTGGTTCTTGTCTCATGATCTTGGAGGATTGCTAGTAAAAGCGGTAAGACTCTCTGAAATATTTAATCTTTGCGTTCCTGACATGAACCTAGGCTATGGTTCTCGCTACCCGTCACGAAAGCAAATATGTAGACATCTTGCATTGCACACGGTCTCTGGTAATGCCCTCCCCATGTTAGACTATCAACCCCGTTTCATTGACTCTCCTGTTTAGGCGTTCTTTGGCTATCCTCACAGGTACGAAACAAGGGGTTTTCTCGAGGAGGGAATTGCGCGACTTCTGTCACCTATGCAATATCGTCCCTACGTGGGCAACTTGTGGAGAACAACCAAGAGCCTCACTCAAATAGTCATCGAGGTGAACGATGCATTCCTTCAGACTAGACTACTCACCCAGGCCCATTTGGTCAACGTAATATCCACGATTCCACCGGGGCCGGTTCGTATAACACCAACTGACCCACGCTATATCGTCCTAACCAATGCAACAGGTCAAGGTTTTTGATCAACGGATGTCGACAATGGGAATTCCCTTTGAGCTTCGGTATAGTGTTGATCAGCCGAATCACTGGTTGACGAATGAACCGCAAGACACCATGCATGTATTCCGCGATGCGCCAAATCAGCAGTGGTTAGGTATGTATGTCCCGAAGATCATCGAGTAGCCGAGTTCCTAATGCAGAAGCAGGTCCAGAACTACCTGATCATCTTTATCCGGCGTTGTATCAACTACTCGACCAATCATCCCCCATCTACCCTCATGTGAAGCTCGAGTTGATAGATATCCTCTCAAAGCTGGATGATCTAGTCGATCCCTTTGATAACAAAATTATCCATTTGAGATGTACTCCCGCCAATACCTCAACAACGGCGTGGGTATCTGAGAGGGCTCGGCTTTACCTTCAGTATAAAAGAGAAACATCACAACCATTGCTCTTCTTCAAGTTCGACGAGCATGATATCCGGTTCAACAACGCCCTAGCAATGCTACAGACCTTCAACTCTCGCCTGCTGTTCCACCGTCCACGGGAGGTTCAGGAGGCGTGCAAGAACATCGCTGCGTCACTTGAACTAGGTAGTGTGACGGGCCGAATTCGCTTGTTTAGTGACTTTGAGTACCTGAGGGGGCAGTCAGGTATGTAAGGAAGATGGGGCTATTGGGTGCATACTGACGTTTATACAGATTTTGAACGAACTATCCATGTGTTGGGATGCTTTGACGAGTGCGACGAGTCATCCCTTTGGTTCCTCGACGAACTTCGCGACTACTTGGGAAGAAACGAAAGCAACTTTAGACTCTTGATAATCACGACAAACGGGACAAAGAATGACAAAGCTGTGGCTCAAGCACTTTCTCAGTTTGCCGCAGATACTGTCACCTCTATCGAATACGAACCGCCCAAGCCTCTACCACCCAAGATTGACCAAACCGCCGCGCTGCTTATCCAAGAACGCCCGCAGTTCTCATGGAATGAGCACTATGAGAAAATCAGAGATCTTCTTTTTAATTACGAACATGATGGGGATCTATACGACCTGCTTGTTGACTGGCTCAAGTCAGCTCGGGAACCCTTTAAATCGGGAACTGGGTTGTTCACCGGGCCCTTTATACCTGAACTGGTTTTTGAGGCTGCCTTGGCTGAAATGCCGGATGATCGGAGGACATGGGCTCAGAAAGTGCTCTCTTGGGTACTCACCTCGCTGAGGCCTCTACAAGTGGCCGAGTTCAACTGCATCTCGAGTTACTTGTGGTCTGAAGAAGGGGAGAACAAGACCCGAGAGCCAACGGATGAGTATGACGCAGGGTATTATGTCGACAATATCCTCAAGTATTTCGGTGGGCTATTGGTCGTGGTGCATGGGGAGATTCGATTCAGGCATCCCGATACTCGAGAATGGCTACTCAACCACGGTACCGAAGACAACACGGCATGGTACCGACAAGGCTCTGAGACGGAGCGGAACCAGGATATTCTGAAGACCTGTCTCAGTTATCTATGCGATGGAGAGGAGAACGCTACAGCATGGGCTCAACATCTTCCCTATGCCACCGAGTTCTGGCCTCATCACTGCCGTCAAACATCCTCCGGGAGAGACGCGGTCAAGGGTCTATTTGGGGAGCCATCCTTACTCAAACGCTGGATCGAGGCATACAGTGCTTTGCCAACTCCCTTCCTGAAACCACATCCAGATTCTCACAAGCCTCTCCCCGTGGCGGCCCATTTTGGCTTTGAGGACCTTGTCCGGTCTGAATTGAAAGAGTCCAAGGATGACTTTGAGACAAGGGGTCAAGCGTTAGTTGAAGCGACGAGGGCCGGTCAGCTCGCTGTTACTGAACTCATCATCGAATCGTTCGAATCTGGGTTGAGCTTTGACGATGAGTATCTGCACCAAGCCGTCAAGGCAGCGAGTTTCTGCGAAGATCACGACGTGTTTCGAAAGGTGGCTCAAATCATACCTGAACCGCCACATGCCATCCCAGTGTGGACTACGAAGGACCAGGTTGATCAGCCCACAAACGAGCCTGAAGACCCCGAGCCTGGGGCTGAAGATGCTCAGACTCAAGAAAACCCTCACGACGACAAAGAGACAGGCCCTCAGAGTGAAGACAAGAGCCAGGACTCACCCCATGACCCTTTCCACTGGCTTGCAGTGCCACTCCTACAAGCCGCAACTATGGGATTGGACGATGTCATCACCAAACTCATCTCAGTCGGAGCGAATCCCAGCCCTCCAAAGGGCACACACTTGAACGAGAAAACCCCTCTTCACAGAGCAGCAGCCTATGGAAACATCAGCTCCATCAAGCTTCTCCTTGACGCTGGTGCGACCTGGGCTACTCCTCGCACTACGCCATTGTTGACGGCAAGTTCCCCTCTTGCGGCGACCACATTGCTTGAGAATGGGGCCACCCTTGATTCCAGAATGCTCGAAGAGAATCGAATGCCTGTGCAGATTCTATCTAAATGGGGCGATTACTTGTTGCTCAAAACACTCTTGGAGTACAGGGACTACAAAGAGTACTACAAGGAGGAACCTGAAGGCAATCCTGTGACTCTGGCAGCCAGATTCCGGAACAAGAAATGTCTGGAACTTCTCTTGAAACACGGATTCAACCCCAACATCCCAAACCCCGATGGTGAAACAGCGTTGTGGTGGGCTATCAACAATGGACGTACTGACATGTGTCGCCTGTTGCTGGAGCATGGAGCTGACCCTGACTTGACACCCGAGAAAGCTGTCCCTCCCTTGATAGAGTCAGTTTTTGCCAACAGTCTGGATATGATGAAATTACTTGTCGAACATAAAGCCGACATTAACAAGAAGGAGGTTCCAGGAAAGGGCTGGCAACGTACACCATGTTTGTCGTACCAATCTGTCGTAAAACGATACGTACTGATTTCTTATAGTGCATGCGGCCATCGATGACGGGCATTCAGACCAAGTTGAATATCTTCTCAAGCAAGGAGCAGATCCAAACGTCCAGGATTCCGATGACCTCTGGGCCATTAATACAGCAGCAGAAAATGGCCGAACTGACATGGTCCGAATGCTTGCCGAGGCAAAAGCCGACTTGAACACGCTATCAGGCGAGGAGAAGTGGACGCTTATACACGCATGCACCAAATACCCCGAGATAGTCCAACTCCTGATTGAGCTCGGAGCGGACCTGACAATCGCAACCGTCACCCAATACACCCCGCTAGACGTTGCCGTTCTCCGCGGTCATCGGGAAACCATTGATGTTATCCTGAGTAAATCCAAGGTCAAGTTTGACCTTTCGCTCCAACCTACTCGAAAGGCAATGGTAATTGCCGTTGATTTGAACTACGTCGACGCCATCGAGGCGATCCTGGAGGCTGGTGCGGACGTCAACACGCTCGATCCTGCGAATTACAACAACAAGAATGAATCACTCCTTTGTATGGCCATGAGATTACCAAGTGAGGACATGGTTCGCAAGCTTCTCGAGTTCAGGCCGGATTTGGACGTCAGAAGCGAGAAGCAAAACACTGTGCTTCATTGCATAACGGAGAGGTCGCCGGTAGCATCTTTTCGTCTGGTGGTGAACGCCGGTGGAAGATTGGACGTTGTGAACCACGATGGTTTAACTCCCCTGCAAATGGCTGCCCGCAACGAAAACCTGGAGGTCTTTAGGTACATGATGACCAAAGAGGCGGCACTCTCAATGCTTCACAACTCCGCCTCAGACCGATCGGGCACAGTGCTGCACGACGCATGCAAAGTAGGATCCCTGGAGATGGTCCGGATGTTGATCGAGAAGCAGTTCGACCTCAACTTTGTGACAGACGGATATTTCGGCACTCCCCTGATTACAGCCACCATGAGCTATATGGATGACGTACAGAAGAAGGAGATGCTTGAGTTGCTTCTAGAGAACGGAGCAGATCCTTCAGTTCGTGCTGGTTTCTTTGGATACCCGCTCAACTCGGCCTGCATGTGCTGTCCAGCCGAACTCATCAAGTTTCTCCTTGACAAGAATGCCTCGATAGACTTCCAGGATCCCTTTGGACGGAAACCGGCACACATATCTTGCTACAACTCTCTAGAGGTGCTCAACCTTTTGAACGCCCCTGACTCTGATTTTGCCGTTAGGGATGAGCTTGGTAGAGTACCTCTTCACTACGCCGTGGTGAATGGCCAACTGGACATTGCGGAGGAAGTTTTGACACGATCTGAACGAGTCGGGATTACTATTGATGTTAAGGATAATGATGGATGGACACCACTTCTTTGGGCAGCTCGTGCATCGACAACCCTCCGCCAATTGCCCTCGACTGATCCAATGACAACCGACATGGTATCTTTTCTCCTAGAGAGAGGAGCCGATCCCACAATCGAGGGGCTAGGGTTCTCTGCCCCATCTCCAGCCTCTCAAATTGCCTACTACTCTGGAGCAGATGAGTACGTAACACCCCATCCCTCTAATCCCCTTACTAACACTCTATTCTTCAGTATCGGCGACCTAATCGTATCAAAGACAAACAAAGACCCCCCAACATCAAAAAGACGAGGCAAAAGAGAGGGCGGGTACTGCGACTGCTGCCTGCTCGAGATCGTGGGCAGCCACGTCATGTGCGAGACGTGTTCCGACTTTTGGCTATGTTTCAAATGTTCCAGATCCAGGTCCAAGTTCCATCCTCGACACGAATTTCGTGATCAAGGAGAGGAGTGGGATGATAATGGGAATGTGGAGGGTGAAAAGGTTGAGGAAGTTCCTAAGACGCCGGTTAAGGTTAATGGTGATGTTTTGGCGGCTATACCGGAAGAGGGGAGTCAGAGTGATGAGTTTGATGATGAGATTGTGGGTTAGAATGGTGTGGATTATTGAGGATCTTAGTAAAGACAATATGCCTCGATTGGCCTTTCTAATGCAGATACTCAAGACGTGTATCCGAATCAAGTGGATGATAACACCTAAGCTAGCGAGGCTCGAGCTCAATTATGAACGGTGAGGGTATGGACAAGGTTAGAAAATGAGTGATGCATGAGCTGGCACCTCTAGCTTCCAAGACTTTCCTTCAATCATGGATTACAATGTCCGTGACGCCAAGGGTTCCTCGTGGAACGAACTCGGGAATAATATGACCAAGAGGCAACAAATCCAGACCGACAGCATTCACTCGAGTTCCTCCAAGGTTTATCCAAGAAGCTTAGAGAGGTAAATGAACAACCAGTTCCGCGCTGCGCTGGAGGCGGTAAAGTAGACTGAAGAAAGCCTAGTCCCAGTCCATTTCTTCTAAATCCCCAAGTTTGACCCATTATTAGCCATGTGAAGTAACTCCCAAGACGCTGGATCTCGAAAGACGTCGGAAATTCCATGACTAAACAGATCATCAAATGCCATTTGTAGCTGAAACTGTGATGCATCAAACCCAACCCACGGCTCAATAAGCTGTTCCGAAAGATATGGAGGATTATCAGATGTATGATCGCCGTGAAACCCTTGCTCGGATGGAAGAGATACTGGCGTCGGTATCACTACCTCCTCTGTCCCAACTGACTGGTTTATTGGGGGATGGCTCGTAATCAGAGACCTCTCATCTGTTGGTCCGGTCGATGTAGTAGAGTCGCTTCTAGCAGGGGCCTCAACTCGTTGTCTTATGCTACCCAGATTGCTGGAACTCATCAGTCTATGTGCAAGCTTTGCGACGCCTTGGGCAGTAGTCCAGCTCTGGCCGAGCGTATCAAGAGCTTCGCAGCAAAGACTGAGATCTCTGGATGAAGCATCAATGTCCCGTACCCTGTCCCGTAGAGCACGATATATCACTGTTGTTGCCATGGCCATGGCGTATGGTACTAGCGGCAAAGGAGGGAGGGTTTCGTGTTGGCCGTGAGCGAGCATTTCGAGGATGCGGTCTGCTGATGCGAGTCGTCGGGTGTAGTGTATGTTTTCTGGGCCGCTGTGTCGACATGATAGCATGGCTGCTAGGTGATACCAGATCTCAAGGAATGCTACAGCAGCGTTAACAATATGTCCAAGTCTTTGTGGTGGAAGAACTAGCCTCTGTGAGATCTATGAAAACGATCAAATGTGGTGCCTGATGTGAGTTCTGATAAGGAAGGAAAGTCCTCGCAGTCATCAACAGTTGATGTGGAGCTAGCCTTGTAGACCTTGGTTGCCTTGACCGTAAGGTCTCCTAATACCAGAGAAATGTGAAGAACCTGAGACCGATAACTTTCTCTTCTTGGAGCAATTCGGTCGATAGAAATATCGGTGTCATCAATGATGAAAGGCCCTGCTCCCATGGTAGGCTTGTTCAGTCGATCAAAGTTCCGAAGCGACCACCATAGATAGTCAAGATCCTCATCCGAGTTTTCAGGCATCTTCAAGTGTAACGACATTGACCAAGCTTCCCTGATAGCCTGCGTCAAATACATCGAAGAGCGGTCAACACCACCTCGACCATCATTATGAAGATGCATCAACGCTAAGATCTGTATCTTGATAACCCTGTTTGACTCGAGGTTTGCCTTGATGGCTGCATCAAGACCGTCGAGTAGCTTTGATGCAAAGACTTGATGGCTCAGAAGTGGTCCGTCGTCGGTTAACCGTAGAAATGGAGCGGCTTGTTTCGCTTTGCAGGTGACAAGGCATATTGCCCTTAGCAAGTATCGAGAAGCTTGGCCGTTGCTGAAATCGCGGAGAACACTGGAACCATCCATGATAGGAATAAGATCGTCTAGAAGAGAGTTGTAGACAGGCAGGAGTGCCTCAATGGTCGTCCTTGGTAGCTCAAGAAGAGCACCCACATCCTCTAGGTAGCGTCGATGGTGCTCCGTTAGAGGTGGTATCTTTATCGTCTGTCTGTACGTCCTCCACCACATTTGTCGACGTCGAGTCTGTTGGACAACATCATCGGCTGTTGAGACTCGGCCCCGGCTCGTCTCTGCTTGTCGACATGTTCGGTCTGGTTCAGGCAGGGAGAAGAGATGTTTCAATACTGCTTCGGGGTTGTATTCTTGCAGTTGTGAAGGATGTGGGCTTGACTCTCTGGTGTTGACATCTGGTTGTGACTCTAGGACAGGAGGCTCGACGGGCTCCGGGTTGTCTGTTCTACTATCGTTCTCGTCATGATAGCATCTCTTCTTTCGTGAGCGACAGTGATGGCAAGGTATTGACGATATCCTGTCAGTCGTCCTCAGCTTTGTAACAGGTAGTCTAGAGACTTATCTTGGGACGTTCGTTTCCTCGTAGGTGCAGTTGAAGATTGCCAAACAAGCTCCATGGCTGTTCGCGATAAGATCTGGAGTTACAGTATCGTATCGTATCGTATCGTATGGACTGGAGCTCGATTCGATTCCCACCTCATCTCATCTGTATTGGAGGCGGCATTGATGATTGTGGAGAGATGGCGGTTCGGGATGGAAGCGTAAAAGGGGCTAGCTTCCCCGCCCCCGACCGGGTATGGTCGGCCCGCAAAAGTAGTTTCCGGGTGCGGGGCCGATCCGAAAATGGTAAATGCCGCTCCGAGAGGCCGACGATGGGCAGCTTGGGTGAGTAGATGGATAACGTCGCTTCAAACAGAGTCCTGGAACATGGAAACCTTGGTTAGCAAGTGTTTAGATGGTCTAAGATAGTCCCTAGCACGTTCATCCCATCCTATGATGATGGGCTGTTGATCCAAGACCGAATCCCTCCCCCTGTTGACTGAGAATCTGTACCCCGATCCCGTTTTGGAATCCCGATCCATCAACTCCTAGGCTAAACCCAACTTAGGTCGGCAACTCAACCGCTCAACGAGTGCAGCCGATGAGACGTATGCATGACTGAATCGACTTGGATCTGCGTGCCAACAGCCTCTCATGTGTTGACGGATGGCAGAGGCGCTCTGAGGGGTTGTCTGGCCTCAATTACTCCACTGATGGAAAGGCGGGGTACAAACATGCTTCTTCTCTCAAGTGGCATATAAAGATCCATGACATCTTCAGCAGGGGTTTTTATCTTCATCAGACCATTGTACAGCCATTAGTACTACCTGAACACCCCAGTCTTCATCATGTCTCCTTCATCCACCATCACACGCTATGTCATTGTTGGCATGGGCGTTCGCTCGTCCATGTACTACGAGAGCATCATCCGAGACTTTAAGGATGTTGCAAAGCTTGTCGGAATCTGCGATACGAATCAGACTCGTATGAATGCAGCAAACGACCACATCGCGGAGCTCGGAGCCGAGCGTGTGCCTACCTACAAGGACAAGGACTTTGACAAGATGGTCCAAGAACAAAAGGCCGATGTTGTCATTGTCACCACCATCGACCTCTTCCACCACCACTACTGCATCCGAGCCATGGAATTGGGTTGTGATGCAATCACGGAAAAGCCCATGACCATCGATGAAGAGAAGCTTCAAGCCATGATCGATGCCGAGAAGAGGACTGGAAAACAGATTCGCGTTCTGTTCAACTATCGCTACGCACCTCATCACACCAAGGTTCGCGAATTGATCGACTCTGGTGTCATTGGCGACATCTCGACTGTCCACATGGACTGGATCCTTGATTGTCCCCACGGAGCCGACTTTATGCGTCGCTGGCACAGACACAAGGAGACCAGCGGTGGCATTCAGATGCACAAGTCAATCCATCACTTTGACCTGGTTCACTTCTGGCTCAACACTGAGCCTGAGCTTGTCTATTGTCTAGGCTCCCTACGTTTCTACGGCAAGGAGAATGCCGAAAAGCGCGGCGAGAAGAACCTTGGAGAACGATACCTGAACAATCAAGATGCCAAGCAGGACCCCTTTGCTTTCCAGCTTGGTGAGAACGAGAGGATGAAGAAGCTTTACCTTGATGCCGAGCATGAAGATGGCTACATCCGAGATAGGAACTGTTTCGGTGAGGACATTACCATCGAAGACAACCTTTCCATGATCATCAAGTACAAGAACCAAGCTGTTCTTACATACAACACCTACGCCTATGCACCATGGGAGGGATACCGCTGCGTCTTCAACGGAACCAAGGGTCGTCTTGAGATCAACGTCGTCGAGAGCGGCTACTCACCAACAGGCATCCCAGTGCAAAAGGATCCCAGTGGCGAGGAGAAGCAGTATATCCAGGGAGGAGTCGAGAACACCAAGATTGTTGTCTATCCCATGTTTGACGAGCCATATGTGGTTGATGTTGTCAAGCAGGAGGGTACTCATGGTGGTGGTGATCCCATCTTGTTGCGGGATGTGCTCCTTGGTGAGAAGAAGGGGGATGTTGATCGTGCTGCTTTTATTCGTGATGGAGGCAATGCTGTTCTTGTGGGTGTTGGAGCTAATCACTCTATGAAGTCGGGTATGCCTGTCAAGGTACAGGACTTGGTTCGCTGGTAGATTAGATGGGATAGAAATTGAAACTTTTGCTTGGACTTTATCACGTCTCAGATGATCCATTGTTACATGAGTCAACTTTTTGACCGTTTTGATGGGAAGTATCCATATATGTTTAAGTTGTTTAACCCTATAGCATATCCAAAGGCAGATCAAGGCAACCCAGCAAGAGCAATGTGTGTCGTCGCAGACATCTAGTTACACAGTATCTCTTGTTATGTATTACTCGCGTATTAAGATTGACCTCCTGGAAGGCGTTTTATTTTTGACCGTTGTGATGAAAAAAAAACATCCATAGTACAAAACGTCGAGAACAATATTTCTCCATCATACTCACGGGCGAGTGGTCTGACTTTGTGTCTTCAACAACCCCGGCCAACAAGTAAACTTTCCTCAAGTTTAGAAAGAAGTCACCAAGGGCGTTGTATTTAGTATATATAGTATAGGTACGTAAAGAGAAATGCAGTCGGATTGAGGATCGCACGTAACTAGATACTTGACTATGAATTGAGCAAAGAAGAGCAGTAATGGTCAGCTTCAACGCGGCCGCCCCCAAATACCAAGGCTCCCTAGTAGTGATACCGAAAGTTCAAATTCTCCTTATCCGTCTTGTCCTCAAATCCATGCGCAAGCGTACTATCCACAGTAATCTCACCATCTTCAGTTCTCTTATCCCGAACCCTGTTGCTGTACGCATAATAAGCCCGCAACAGAAGCAACGTTGCTGCCAAGACGCCATAGCAAGCGACGTGTACCGAAAAGGCGATAAAGTATCGAGGAGCATCGTTGGAGCGGAATACTTGAGGGCCAATACAGTTTCCTACAGCCCAGCAGAGGAAGTTGGTAGCGATGACAAAGGATCTCTTGGTCTGGCCTGCGACGTTGCGGGTGATTAGGGAGAGACAGAGGGCGGAACAGGCCCAGAATGATATCGTGACGTAGTAGGCCAAGAGCAGACCGATTTCGTTTGCCTTGCTTGTGCGTTCAACAGTCATTAGGACCACGGTACCGGCGATTGAACTACGGGGAACGTTAATATGGCATGCCATTATCAGTGAGAGGGATAAAACTCACGGAATAACCGATGCAGCCATGGCGTAAATGGGCTGTCCAGTCTTTCGATCCACCCAAACGGCGCCAAACATGATAATTATCATGATAGCACCCAAAACCATGGACAAGAGTTGCGTCTGGAGAACATCAAAGCCAAAACTTTTGACCAGAAGAGCCGAGAAAGCATTGAGGCCAGAGTTGGGAAGGGTGGTGCAAATTTGAATAACTCCAAAGGCGTACGCTATTTCACGTCAGTCATTGTCATTAAAGATGCCTGATAAACTTACTCTGCGGGTCTCGTAGAGCCTCATAGATCTGTTCCAATCGAAACTTTCTGTTTTGCAGTCCACTCTGATTGCTGCGAACTCGCTCGACCATGAGCTTCTTATCTTCTTCGGAGAAACACTTTGACTTCATCGGGGAGTCGGGCATCCACCAGAGAACAAAGAGTCCCCAGAGTACGGTGATACATCCATAGGTTATAAATAGTGCTTGCCAGGAGTGAATGGGGGATTTATCCGGAATGTTGGAGAAGCAATAGGCCAGAAGACCTCCGACGATCTGCTGTAAGCCGTTCATTGCATACCTTGACAGGTTAGCATGCATTTTAAAACCTGCAAGCCGACCAACAACTCACCAAAGAACAACTGTTGTGCTTTGCTCCGAACGTCGGTACCACATGCCTGAGAGGAACACGAAACATGGCTGGCAACAAGCCTCAAGGGCTCCTAAGAAGAATCGGACGGCAAGCAACCCTCCAAAGTTTCGGCAGGCAGCATGGAGCGCAAGCACAGCGCCCCAGCAGATGATGTTGGCTGCGAGGTATTTTGCCACCGAGATGCGTTGGATTATCCAGTTCGTCGGGTATTCGACTACCAAAACCGCGATGTAGACGATTGTTGTCAGCCAACTGTACTGCATATCTCTGTTAGCAACCTTCCAAGTGGTTCGGAGCCATGCCGATGTGCCATACCTGCTGCCCGACCAGTTTCGTATCATCCACGATCCCCATAATAGAGGCAAACGAGATTGTTCCCTTGTCAAGCGCCTGGAGAAAGTACGTAACCATCATAACAAGCAAAACCCTCTTATCAATCATCCTCTTAAGCCGCTTATTAGTCTCCTTGTCGATATCGACAGCAGCAGCAGAGGCATATTTGGCGACTTCCGGGTCGATCCTGTTATTATCGGCCGCATGCTTCATGTCCGTGGCATCCTCGAGATGCGCGGAGCTTTCAGGGATGTTCTTGGTTGAAGACATGGTGAAGAGGAGGTGAAGGAGTCAAAATGATTGCTTGACCTGGTCAGGGTAAAAGTTGCAATGCACACCGTTTATATATGCTTGGGGTGACTTCCCCCGCATTCCCCTATACCCCAGACCGCTAAAGACATGGAGAATCCGGGGATGCGGAGCTAGACGATCCGGGGTGTCCATTGAAGGTAGTCTGGTCCATATTACGTATCCAAAGAGATTCCCCTGTATGTATGGGATTGGGAATGACTCGCCGAGAGTCTGGCCGGTTCGCATGTCGGCAATTTTTGTGGAAGTCGTCCGCAAAGCAGAGCCGACCCAAAATTGGTCTAGTCTGTTCCTCGGGTGGTCTGTCATGGAACCCTGTTGAAAGACCCCGACGACGCTTTGATCGACGGGTCTAACTATGGTCTTGTACACATCTACAGTAATGGGAATAACGCTCAGTTCCATCTATGAGTTTTTGAAATGGTCGCTATGCCGTCAAGTTCCACGTTGAACACGGATCACTTGGTGATAGCCTTTGTTGGTCGCTATCTAACTCAGGCACATAATAACATCCCCAACGCACAAATGCCATCCGTCTGCCCAAGGTTTTAACTATCACATTACCAACGAGTCAACGACCAAGGGGCAAGGAATCCTTCGTATCATCTCAAGAATCAGGAAGTTGTTGGCGTCTCCGCCCCAAAAAGAGTAACTACCCGACAACCCTTGGCCTACGAGTGCACGGTTAACTAGGCCAGTGGCATGAGTATCCACTATCTTCCGATGCTGGGCGCCACCGGTACAACTCTGATCGCTACGATGGGCCATGTTCACGTGGGACAGTCTCGGTTAGGTGTTGATCTGTTTTCTCGCCATTGATCTCCATATTTCTCTTGTTACAAAACCTAGAGCATCCCTACATACATAGTCTGTCGCTCAGAGCACTTTCATGTCCCATCCACATTCTCTATCAAGCCAACTAAACCAAAAGGTTATACTTGGTAATATCTCCATGCTCCATCCGGCATTTCCTGTCCTTGCCTGACATGTCTCCGCTCTTAAAACAGTCCAAGCACCCAAACCACGTCTTATGCTTGGGAATATTGCGGGCAAGAGCTTGGAGGTCCCTCGTAAGACTGTCTGTGCGATCCCCCGAACACCCGCAGTTATATCGTGACGTGCAACTCCTCACAGTGAGAAGGGGAAGGCTCTTTGCAGCTTTGAGCAAGTGGCTGAATGTGTGATCTCGCAGGTCAAGCTCGTAAGGCACGATGCCCGCTCCCCTGAGCGTGAGGGTGTATTCTGAAATGGCGTGGCTCGCACGGTAGCATCCTGAGGTGAGACTTGTCCATTGCCATGTTGTCCATGGTCCTGTTACGGCGCGGTGATAAGCCTCGCAGAATTGAAGTCGCTTTTGGTCCAAGTACCCTGCATCGAGGTCAGTCAAAGCTCTAAATGTGCATAAGAATCTGCCTTCTTACTCCCAACGCCACTGGGCAGAAGAGGGTGGTCAATCAACTGGATCGCCTGTGTCTGAGGCCCTGCGATCGGTCCTTCATGATGAAGAACAAGCATCCAGGCAACTTCACAAAACTCATGCGGCAAATCCGCCACATAAGCAAAAATGAGAAGACGGGAAATATTTTCAATCGACCCTTCTTCCACATCAGGGAGTGAAGCCGTCCAATTCCTAAGCCATAAAGCACCACAGTACTTGAGAGTCTGGGTGCATTGATACTTGTCGCAAACGCCAGCTAGGGCGAGAAGTAAGTTGCTTCGGGGTTGGTCAGGAATTCCCTTGAATTTGAAATGCAGTACTCTGCAAAGAAGAAGCATGGCTGTGTAGTCATCATCAGGAAGCAATAGTCGATATGGTTCCCGGTCTGGTGATGCTTTTGAGTCGGATAGCTGAACTCCCTCGAGAAACCTCCCGTCGAGCATGGCTTGAAATACTGGGGATGCATTCGAGAGAATTTTTGAGGATACTAAAAGCTCTCTATCCTCGAGCTGGACAGTCACTTCCTTCTCTTCCTCTTCAGACTTGGATTGATCCTCTTTCTCGGAGGCTTTTTTTGAGGGAGCATCAGTTTGAGGGTCGTATGGCGAGACGAGAACAAGGTCCCCATCGGGGTCAACCGTGACTCTCTTCAGCATTGATTCGGTATTATTTCAAAGGGGTTTGATACTCATTAAGTTTGGAAGGAGGATGGATGGAGATGGAGGGGCAAGAATCGCGTTAGCTGAGATGAGAGTGTCACCGTGTCCATCAAAACTGGGTTTCAGCCACAGCGCTTATTAGTCACCCACTTAGTTAGCGCGTGCTGCAAGGGACCTGGAGGTTGGCGCCTTGTGATTGATGTTGTAAGCGCCTGGATAAGCTGAATCACATCCGGAGTCCAAGTGAAGGTCATCACAATTATCAGTCGAGTACTTGAAGCTTACCAGTGGTTTTCGAGGTTTTTGTATCGATGACAGGATGTCTACGACGATAAAGGAAAGCTTGAGTAGTGCCCGTAAAGACTCGGTGGGTGTTAGGTCTGATGAGCGAGGTGAAGATGTTGTGACTAATCGTGTACATGAATCATATGAGAATCTCCCCCATTTGATTCGTTTTTCTATCATATGTGTCTCCTACAGGCATTAAATGCCAGATTTCAAGCCAAGAATGTCAGTCTTGGCTGGCAGGGATGGCCTTCAACAAGTCCCGACATACCGATAGATAGTCCGTAAAACATGCCTGCGAGGCGACACTAGACTCTATAAATCCAAGTCCAATTGCATACATGCTTGGGTTGACATATATATATTTTTATCCATGTCTTATACCGACATATCTAACCTAACAATACTCTTATTGCCAGGATCGCGTGTCCTGCACGATCGCTTCTGCTTCGTGTCACTCACCCTACACCTCGGTCGACATCCGGTGGGCCTGACGGGACTTTGAGACAGTACTAAACTGAGCCTAAATCTGGAACCGTTTCAAATAACTCTCAGAAAACATTGAGACCATCCTATAAAATTCCGAGTCTACCGGATAGTATCAACTCTCCTCTCAACCGTAAAAAGCTGACAAAAGTTCCCGAGTTTCACTTCACGCATGTGCTTTCATGGCCCTGGTTTCCGTTCGGGGTCTTCCTGACCAGGGCATTGATCAACATACAACCCCTGTCTAACGTCCGGCGCGTCCATCTTAAGCATAAGACGGTGTGCCCAATGAGGCAGCTCTTCAAACATCTCCCCACGACCTTGGCCGTTGAGATTAGATTGCAGCATTTCGCACTCTCAATGGCCATACGAGTTTCGCTCCTTTAATAGCCACTCGCAAACAGCCGAGGCATCCACGCCAAGGTTACATCCACTAGTCCGTCTCTTGCGCAAAAAGTCCTCTTCCGTGATTGGCAGGTGTCTTCTCGTTTATCTAGGGTCCCGTTCAAATCAGCGCGGACTCCACTTCCTTCCACGGAAGGTGGATTTGAATAGTCACGGTCTGGACGGGCTTAGCAGGGGTTTTCTATGGACTAACAAGGCGCTTCTCGTAGTTACTCTGGCGTGATATTGAGGAGTTTCTTGGCTATGACTATTTCCAACTTGGCAGGAGGCATAGTTTCTGGATACGAGAGACCACGGCTGAAGACCTCGAAGAGGGCGAGGATCGACGCTATTGGTCTAAGACGGGATGAAATTGTCCGTCCTTACGATAAGTCCTGGAGATAGTAAATATATAAATACTGAGAGAATTACGCCTTGTTGAAATAATAGCAGCTCAGTTTCATCCATCTTCAGTCCGACAACTACTCCTCTTTCATCATGGTTTCCAAGTCTCTTCTCGCCGTTCTTTTCGGCGCTGCTGGTGTCCTGGCCCTCCCACCTCGTTGCGCCGTCTCTGATCCTACACAGGAACAGTTGGACAATGTGGCAACTCTAAAGGCCATTGAGGAAACTGCCCGAATTGCCACCAGGGCCTCTATTACTGTCGACACCTATTTCCACGTCATCTCATCTTCCTCATCCAAGTACATCACACAGAAGCAACTGCAGGACCAATTGGCCTACATGAACGAGTCATATGGTCCCCACGGCGTTAACTTCAGACTGGTGGACACCTCTTTCACCACAAACGCCAACTGGGCTGCTGGTAACGGCGAGGTTGCCATGAAGAGGCAACTCCGCAAGGGAGATTATAGCACCCTCAACCTCTACTTTGTCGATGTTGCCAAGCTGGATGGTTTCGAGGCTCTCGGATACTGCCACTTCCCCGAGCCGGGAGTGACAGCTGGATCCACAACCTTCATCAAGGACGGCTGCGTTATCGTTGCCGAGACGGTTCCCGGCGGAACTGCTGAGCCATACAACCTTGGTGGAACCGCTGTCCACGAGATTGGACACTGGTTCAACCTCTTCCATACTTTCCAGGGCGGGTGCACTGGTAGCGGAGACTTTGTTAGCGATACCCCTGCTCAGGGTCGCAAGACGGCGGGTTGCCCTGCTCGCATGGACACGTGCCCGAACCAGGCTGGCGATGATCCCATCCACAACTACATGGATTATTCCGACGAGTAAGTTCCCCTTTACACATTTTGTTGTGGAACAGTAACTAACTTGATATAGTATCTGCTATGAGGAGTTTACCGCCGGTCAGGAGACTCGCCTTCACAGCGCCTGGGAGACTTATCGCCAGTAGAAAGACGGGTTTTGTAAATCTACTCTGACCGATTCGTGTACATAGTCTTAGTTATGAGAAATGAAGAGTGTAAATGAGAGATTGATAAGAAGTGTAATGAGGGGTTGATAAGACTCAAGTGCTAAGGCTTTACTTTCCCTCCAGCTGTAGGTCAAGGAAAAATCGCCCGTGTATTGTCTCCGTTTCCACTCAATCTTAAAGGTCCATGACTTCGGCCACCCCATCCCAAATCCATCTCAAAGGACTGACAATGTAGATGACAAACCGCTTCACCTCCTCAAACACTACGCAAAAAACCCACGCAACACGGTAAACAATGACCGTGCCCTCACTCATAACCCACGAGGCTGTTTTCTTGACTTGCTGTATAACTGGATGCGAACACTTCCAAGGTCTCGTTACCGCAGAGGTGCTTTGGTCCTCTAGGTCATCATCCGCAGGCCAGTCTAGCCTCGTACGATAGACGTTATAAACGAGGGCGCCGCCGCACATCTCACGGGCATCGCTCGGACATTCAAACCGGCACATCGTTTCGTTGACTCGCGATGATGGTGGCGGGTATGAGAGAGAACACAGGCAGTCGCCACCCCGTCTTAGTGCAACAGGGTATCCTTCCGCGGCGCATGCGTATGTGCAGGAATCTCCCTGAGCCTGGCGGTTGAAAGACCTATGGTCTATGTGCTTAGCACTGTCTGGTCTGTCGTCGAAGCAGCCATAGAATGGCAGCTTTGGTAACTGGGGTTCCTTGACTTCCTCTTCGTCATCGGCGACAGTAACATTCAGTCCCGTGTTGATGACACTCCAAGTTGCATGCCCACCGCATGCCTCAGGGGGATAGCCAGGACATGCGACGTCGCACCACTTGTCATCCACTCGAGTGCTCAACATGGGATATGTATCAGAGCAAAGGCACTTGTATTTTTGGGTTAGCGCAACAGGCTTTCTCAAGCGCTCGCACATCTTAGAACAGCTGGGAGCCATGTTGGTTGATTTCCTGCCCCTAGGGGTAGCGACTCCTTGTCGAGGAGGCAAGTAATAGCAGCCGTGGGATGTCATCTGGCCTGCTATGGGTTCTTCAAAGGGAATTTGCCGAGGAAGACTTTTGGAAGGCCCAATCTGGTACGGGACATGTTGTGAGAGCCCAGTGAGGTATGCAGTATACATGTCTGAAATGCCACCACACATCTGATCAGGGCTGCCTAGGCATGGGACCTTGCAAAAATCGTCGTTGACCAACGCCGTCTTGGATGGGTAGGTATTGGCGCAGTGACACTTAGCGCCTTGAAGCATGGCAACCCGCTTGCCATTATTCTGACAACGGTTGGCACAGTCCTTGAGGAAATACCTTGAACTGAACGGGCGCATTGGCACACGAACCGCGTCCCTGGGAAGCTGCTTGAAACATCCCCTCGAGACGGGATCTTTGGAAGTTGCAAGTGGCTTAGGCTGCTGTTCGATGACTTGGCCGTTGCTCTTGGACGGGATGATAGAATCGTGGTCAACGCCCAGGTTCCTCCCCAGATTGAAGACGCTGTAGGCTCCTGGGCCGCCACACACGAAAAGGGGTTTACCAGGACATGGAAGGTTGCATCGGTCGTCGGGGAGAAGTGATTGCTTAGTCGGATATTTGCCGGCGCAGTAGCACTTGTCGTCATTTATCATCATAACACTGAATTGGCGCCCCTTGCACTTGTCGTGGCACATACTTGGCGTCATGTTTCTGTCCGAGAAGAGAGTGAACTGCCTTGGGAGTTGACTAAAGCAGCCCTGCGAGGTGATTTTGCCCGGTAGAGGTTCTCGGGCGGGTCTTTGCTCAGGAGTGAATGGGTCGAAGCTAACGTCCAACTCCCGACCCATATTGTAGACGCTGACGGACCTGATGCCACCGCAGGCAACATCGGCATCTTCACGGCAGCCAATGTGACACTTCTTATCGGGAAGCGCAAAGACTTTCGCCGGGTAATTGTCCGCGCAGTGGCACCACTTGCTCTTTAACAGCATCACATTCTTTCCCTTCAGCCGGCACTCCTGATAGCACCACTGAGGAGAGTTGTGGACGGAGCGTAGGGATGTGATGTTGTCTGGGACGGAACCGAAGCAGCCCTGGGAGGTGTAGACTCCTAACTTGGGTGGCGTCACTGGAGGTTGTTTGGGGGAAGACGACAGGCTCGAGGGACGTTGATAGGCATCGTTGATGGCGTGATTGGCGTTGAGCTTGGGGCCGGCCCTGTCGATGTTTGGTATCTGGGCAACTACCAGAGCCGCCCAAAGAAGTAGGGGTAAAAGAGTGACAAGTATCATGTTGAGCCTCGCCATTGCAAGAAACGTGAAAAGGCATGGGTAAGAAATGGAAAAAGAGTTGCAGCCACTGAATAAATCTCTCTTTTTCTCCGTCCCTCAAAGGATCAACCACAGCCCCCTGCAATTTACGAAACTAGGCACGAGCTGCTGTTGGTCTGCACGACCAATCAATACGGAACAGCGCACTGAAGAATGGGCCGTTGACAAGGATGGAACCAACAACTTGTTACTAAAAAGAGCTCTAGGTCATGGCTGTATCCTAGTTTGTAACCTGGTTGATTCTCCACTGGTGCCGACCAACCACTGTTTGAACCAGATCGGGTAAACGCCGAAACTGCAAGGCATTCTTAGAGGCAACGGGTCAAGATTTGGGCTGTTGGGACCTGAAATACGAAACAGTGTGGAACTCTTGCTACATGCTTGATATCCTGCCATCTACGGGTAAGCACCATGTGATAAATCCCTCCTTGTTGATAAGACTCCTAAATTGGATGAGTGAATAGAAGTTATTTTCAAGGGCACATAATTTGCCAGCGACTTACATTGCTTTTGAATCTTAGTAAGTGGTTCGTAGGAAGGCGCACGCTGTTTGACTTAACCTTGGGTTAACCAGCCTGTTTTCTGTTGAAACCATAATCGTTACGACCTGAATTGATCCCACTATTCTACACAGGGGCGGTAGGCCGTATTAGGCGGATAGCATTTCGCACACAGAAGCTGTTGGTTTGAGCTTCGAACAAAACATGCAATTTTATGGTCGAAATTGTCCTAATTTCCAGGCAAGTCATGGAGCCGATTTAGCAATACGTATTTACGTGGCTTGGCGTAGGCCTCAATAGTTAGCATTCCCTTTTCGAGTGTGGCATTAGGTTTTTGTTATGTTAGCCTATGGGCTTGTATGTCATTGTCTAGGCATATTTGCTGGGACTTTAGTTAGAGAGGGTAAGGTAATAACATCAACTGATGAAACAGAGGACGCTTTGGCAAAGGCGCCCCAATGACGGAATGGAGAGAGGTGGGGACTTGACTGAAAGATTATTTAAGGTGAGTGTAACCGGAAAAAGTCCATGTCTGGCTCGTAAACACAGTGGTTAACCTTTCGACGTAGCAGAGACGGGACAGGGCTTGAGCCGTTGCGGACCGCGATACTTCTCAGTTATTGTCTTCACTGTGGTCCTCGAATGCTTAAGATACCTGATCAAGACCCTATCAAGTTTGCTCAAAGTGTTGAGAATGCTTATAGAGATGGATAAACGCCGTGCTTGTCTATTCTTTTCACCAACCTTGTTGGAGATTTGCGAGCGTGGTGTTCTCTGAGTCGAAAGCCCGAAACTCTGTTTCCGCGGCGCTGAGTTTCACGAGAGTCAAACCCCGTGGAAGCCGTGGAAACCGCGGCAGCCGCGGCACATCTAATATCCTGACCTTTACTCAGTCTGCTGCTTGTTGGTGATATTTAAGCCGTATACATCTAGATGATCCACATACCAGTTTCCAACCTACTCTTCCTAGGAGACCATTGGTACATTAATATCACTTTACCACCATTAATCCACCCGCAAACACACGACTATAACCTCAAGGATGTCCAAGTTTAGGTATATATTGCCTTCAGTTACTTCTATTATTCATCTTTTAACAAATAGTTTAAGCTTTAGATTGAACCACGTGGCAATCGCTGTCCCAAATCTTGACGAAGCAATTGAGTGGTACTCAGAGGTTTTCAACTTGACGCCCCTGATACCTCCCATAACACTGGATCGATCTGAAACCCCCGATAACCCTATTTTTACCATCTACCCACCTAGTTGCAATTGGATGCGCCTAGCTCTCCTCGGTGCAGGCCCTGAAGGACCAGCAGACTTGGAGCTCTTTCAGTTTCAAGACCCAACTGCAGAGGAGGAGTGCAACTTTGAGCTTCAGTACAGACGTGGTGGATACTTTCACATGGCCCTGACAGTTGATGATGTAGATGCTGTGGTCGAGAAAATAGTGAGTCGGGGTGGGAGAAAGGTCGGGCTGGATATGCCCTGTTCAAAGTCCCATAAAGCTGCGTATGTCACGGACAAATGGGGGAATGTGATGGAGATCATGAGTGCAAGCTACTCAAACATTGTGGCCGAAGTAATGGAGCAGTATAGGCAGGGCAATAATTGAAAGGGAATGCCATACAACAAGCGATCTTCTGGCTCAGTTATCCCATCGAGGGCTGGGCTTCAACGATGATACAGAACAAATTTGAAGACATGTGTCAAATATCTACCGCACATTATCACAAAGAAGAAAAGGTCAGTTCGATAGGAGTGGCGCAGTCCCCTATACAATTGTACACTCTCTAATCTCACTATGCTCCACAAAATTTCTACTCAGCTCGCGAATTTCTTCTGTATCCTTATCACCGATAAACGACGCAGGGTTAATGATAGCCTCCCTTGAGAATATCGAGTTTTCCTCATCTCGACACTTCAGAACCAGAAACACGCGCAGCAGATGGTCCTCTGACCAGTATCCCAACTCAAACAGATAGGTCCTTGGTGGGATCTCTTTCCACCTCTGCCCATCTTCTCGGATACACGCACCGTGGATAGATGTCCCATTACTGTCAAAGAAGACCATTGAGATCCATTCCTCAGTCCAATTTCTTTCACTTGTGCCAGGCAACCAACGCATCACCCGGCCCCGGAGTATCAGGTTGCTCTCCACCAAGACTCCAAATGCGTTGTCGTTTTTGTACTTGCAATTGACCTGGATGACCTCGGCGGTGGGTGATATCAAGTCGACACCTTGATATTTGACCCGTTTAGCCCTCGATGCCCAAGACCAACTAGGTATGGTTGTTTTTTCGCCCGGCTCTTCTCCATGGTCCCATTTACCTGCGGGCACGTACCAACACAGGTCAATCAACAGTGTGGCGGACCATAGTCCTGAGAGATATTGCTCTCCTGGTCGAGCATAGCTTAATTGCTTCGCTACTGCGCCGAGAGCAATAAGCCTATCTTTCTCAGAGCTCAACTTAAGGAAAGAGTAATCTTCAACCACTTGTCGCCATGCCTTTCGGGGGTCTGGGTCAACCCAACGAAGGCCGTGCTCTAGCCCATGTGAGAGACGAGTGTCGATATCACGCCTCTCACTCATGTACGAGAGTGATAGAAACGCATCCTGATTGGAAGGTGGATATCTGACGACATCGTAGTTGATGCCACACTCACAATCCACGCCCTGATGACAGCCAAAGATCAACTCGCTTCTGCTAAAGAAGACGCACCTCGGGGGCACTAGTCGTTCTTGAAAACACCAAGCACGAGTCAAGAGTGGCGGTTCCCAATCAAACCATCTGTGGTTTAACTGCAAAACCTCATGCTCCTGACTGATGTGGAGCGGCCATATGTCCTGACCCAAGCGTAGAGTTGCGATCTGCTGGGCTTGCCATTCGGCGCAGCTGTCAAAGAGCCCCGAGTCACAGTCACCGCCCCAGAGAGCCACAAGCGTCACGAACGAGTTGCCGTAGACATCGTACATGCGGCCTGCTTCATGGGTCCACTCGTCTTGGTCATTTTGAATGATGCAGAGAGAATCCACCCATAAGAAATCAAGGCCCAAGTTTCGTGTGAAAACGATGGCGTCCCGAAGAGTTTTTGGGAGAGAAGAGAGTTTAATCTCATCCAAATGGCTTGCTAGTGTAGACCGCGTGGTTTTGATATGCTCTTGCAACTTTTCGTTGCCCCAGACATAGCTCAATGCTGCGTATTGTGTGCATTTAGAGAGATTTAGACCTTGGGTCAACTTGACGTTGCCTTGAGGGCCAAGAGGTCTGACATCAATGAGCCGTGTGGGTACATAGCTCTGACTTCGATATAAGACGCATTTTTCGTGAGCACCAAGACATGTCTCGAGCTTGTTGCGCGTCCATGATGCCGAAGACACTGGGGATATTGGACCACTTAATATCCTCTTCGTCGGCAACCCAGTTGGAGGCTCTCCCCGGTACCGATCTGTGGGTATAAAGACATAAAACCCGACCCTTACTGGGAATTGCACTGCCTTGGCATCTTGTAATATTGCGATGACCCTCTGCCCTGGGACATTTTGATTCGGCGTGGTGATGAAATGTGAACCCCAGATGGTGATGCGAAACTCAGTATCGGGCGAAGATGTGCCGGAAATCTTTTCGAGAACCCTCTGGCAGGCGACAAAGAGAAGTTGGCAAGACACACATTCAGATCGTTTCAGACTGCTCAAGGTTGGGGATGCAAAGTTGTTGAAGTGGAACAAGGTCCGACGTTTCCCATCCCAGGAACAGATATTGCACCGATCCTGAACTGTGTCTTCGGTAATAGAGGGCGAAGGAAACCACTCTGCAGGAATCGAGATCTCTGGTAGGGGCGTGTCTGTTGATGTCAAGGTTTCACGCAGTGGTTGGGGATCCATAGTTGTCTGCCGTTGACCTTGACCCTACCGACTGGGACTAAGATTGAAAGGCAGTGTGTCGGTTAAGACTTATTAAGGGTATCTTTGTTGGCAAGAGAAGACCGTGAAACCTCTGGAAAGCACTGTGGGGGGTTTTAGGCAGAAATGTGGTGGCATTGATCCTTTCGTCGTAACGAGACGAGGGTTAACGGGTCAACATAAGCCCGATCTCGGTAAAAGTTCTTTAAACGGAAATTATAGTCTTGATCATATCATGAATCCGTCTCAATATCTTGATAGTTCTCTCCCTGGAAGGAGAGGAATAAACAAACTCCAAGAGTACGTAGTAATGGACAGGGGTGCGTCTAATCTCACGAGATTAAGCTTGGCTTGACAAACAACAATTAAAACCCCGCCCATCAGGGGGGACTCACAATGGCAGTTCAAAGACAGCCGTGCGATAACATGATCAATTGACAGCAGCATACGCGTCATTCAGGAGGCGTTGGCCAACTAGGAAATTATCGAAGCCGGCGTCAAGCTGACAGCTGCCGCTATCACAAATAAACAGGGGTAGACAAAAGAAAAACATGCATTGTGGGTTAGTCGATCGCGTCTAGACTTGAGCTGATACCAATAGCTTCAAGACTATCGATTTTAAAAATGGGACTACACGTAACCTTTTAAACCGTTTAAAAGCCACCCGAAGCCACCCTCTGTTTCTCTGCTCTTCAACGTTGTTTTCGTTTGCGTGCGTTTGTTTGTCTCGTCTTTCGTTAACTCGTTGCGACAATGCGCCTTGGTGTTGCGGTTTCTTTGGCCTTGGGCCTTTTGGGCTCTGACCTGGTGGCTGCCAGTGTTTGTAGGCCTCAATCGTGTGAGTCTTGATCATCGTAAATAGACAACGAAGCGACCAACTAATCTTGATAGCATCTTCGGTGGTGACTGACGCGTCCTTGACGACCTCTTCCGAGACTGCACAGGCGTCTTCTTCGTCTTCCACGGCAACCGAATCCTCGAGCGCATCTACGACGATCTCTGTTGTATCCTCGGATACTACCCAGGATACAACGAGCGAGATCTCATCTTCGACCTCGGCTGGATCTGCTAGCAGCAGCTCCTCCGAAGTTGTATCGGAAAGCGCCACGACATTTACGACAAGGACAACTACGGCTGAAACTGTCACCACCAGCTCCTCCGAGGTCGCATCTGAAAGCTCTATGGCCTCGGTCGAGTCTACTACCGCCACTACAGTCGAGTCTTCCACGGCTCAGACAACTACAACCGACCCCGCCACGACCGAGTCCTCAACCACAGAGTCGTCCAAGGTTACCACCACTTCCTCCGCTGCCGCAACCAATCCCACCTTCGAAATCATGGTCAGAGGGAACCGCGTCGATGGCCAGTACATCAAAAATGATCTATCTGGAGCGGGCTTCTCACTACTTATGCCCACAAATGAAGACTATGAAACTATTGCCGTCTACGTCGAGGAGGACACCGGTCACCTCAAGATTCTTTCCAGCGACTACTACCTCTGTATCGGATATCAATGGTCATGGACCGAATACGACATCTTGCCGGCTTTTGTCCAGCTCTGCAACACCTGGAGCCTCGACAACGATGGGGCTAATAGAATCAAGTACATCACATGTCAGTTGACGGGTGAGAATCGACTCTCTTGCAGTGCGCCTGGCGGCTATTGCTACAACTGGGTTGAGGGCCCGAGAGACACGGTGAGGGGGCGATGTGACACCGTTTCAGGTACTACCTTTACTGAGTTCTTTGCACGATCTGACAACGATTTCGATAACTATGTGGTGTACCTTGGACCGAATGATTCATTTGAGGGATATGAACTTCTCGGTCTTAGGAGAACACCATATGAGGAACCGATTGCGGAACGGTGATGACGCGGGCATGTTTAAAGCTAGTTGACAGCAATTAACATGTGTCCTTGAAAATTGAGGCTTCTGCCAGCTTTTATTTGAAGCCATTATGCTGTGGAACATCCAGGTATAATATGTGGTTGAATCTTTCCCCTCTACAACCGTGATGGCCGTATCTTGACAACGTCCTTCTGCCGGTGAGTCTCCAATGCTCGAACGTAGTATACCATGCCATCAAATACTGCCTTGTCACCGACCCTCCACGTCTCTTCTTCGGGTGGAGAAATGACGCTCATGCTTGAAAGCGAGGGAAGCTTCAGTTCACCTGATTGATACGCCTTCTTCCACTGTAGCCGGCCTTGAACGTTGGTCAACTCCTCCTTCAAAACGCTGAACACTCCCTCCTTGTTCTGGCGCATTGCGAGGTAGATGCCGCCATACTGTCCGAGAAAGACATCATCGCCATCAACTTTTCCTTGGAGAATCCAGCCACGGTTCATTCCATGATTGGGCTGGAGCTCTCGCCAGACCTCTTCGTAGGGCGTGACTTTGTTGCCCTTCTCAGCGCATGGCATAGATCCAGTCTCAAGGTCGTCGCCATTTGGGAGTGGCTGGAACTTTCCTTCATCTGGGTTAAAGGAGAGTCTTGAGTCAATGATATGGTTCCATCTGCAGTGGACTGGTCATCGTTAGAGAGGTGTGCTAGCTGGGACGGCGTTCGACTTACGAGGATCTCGTGACAGAATCTCCCTAGTTCCAGCAAATGCCCAGTCGATGGATTGATCTGCTTTGGTGATGCGCAGATCCATGAAGTAATCACCGACGCTGAGTACCACGGTATCGGTGGGCTCTGAGGGGGCATCCTCGGCCCATCGAATGGAGATTCTGGTAGAGAGTCGGAGAGTCATGTTTGTGAGTTTTCGCTGCTCGGCATGGGTAGTCTCGACTAGATGTCAACGGCAATACCTGAGTTTATATCCGTAGCCATTGTGCCGCATCTCTTCTAGCTTCTTAAAAAGGACTAGACTCGGCTCCAGGTTCTCGACCATGATCTCGCATTACTTAGCGTCAGAGGTTCCACACCGTAAGTTGGTGCTTGACAAATACAAACGCTCTGCAGCGAGATACGGTTCAAGAATTATAGCATGAGGTTGGCCGGCGGCCAATTGACGATATCTTGTGGTTAAAGATGAAGCAGACCAGCATGGTGGAGTATTGGTATTACATATGGCTGTCTTAGTTGCGGAGTAATTCTTGGAACCCAGTATCAGCCTGTCCTACCACATCTTGTCCCAAAGGCGACGCGCAAGATTCTTCGGTTCTTCAATGCCCTTGTTGTCCCAATGTGCCAACTCCCTATCCACAGCCTCCTTACCACTCCAAAGATCAGCCTCCCTCGCCTTAACAAACTTTGTTCGCTTGAACACCTTGTAAGAAACGTAAACTACAATCATATACCCGATACCAAAGTACCTAGTGACGAAACCTGATGTAGAGAAAGGGCTAAAGACATCGAAACCAAGGAAAATGAGGACAACACAGCCAAAGGCGGCCCCGATGTAGGCGCCGTATGGCATGAAGGGGGCTTTCCAGGCGAGAGTGTCACGGTTAATGCCTTGAGCCTTCAGGGCCCTGTACCAGCCGATGTAGGTAATGAGCATGGCCGTGTAAGAAAGGACAAAGGCGCAGGTCGAAAGGCCAACGAACCAGCCAAAGACAGTCGCACCGTCGTTGGTCGCAACGAGAAAGGTGATGCACGAGATCAAGCTCACAGCACCCACGCAGTAGATAGGATTGCCTGCCTTGGTGCACTTGAGGAAGATCTTGGGGGCGTGTCCGTCCATTGCCAGTGAGTACAAGGTTCGGGATGAGGAGTACAGCATGGCGTTACCACAGCTCCAGCCGCTAATAACGATGAGTGCATTGATGAAGCTTGCCATACCCTTGATGCCCAGGTTCTCGATGCCGATGACCCACGGGCTTGCAGCAGAGCCCACGTTGCCGGCACCCAAAGCCGACAAGAGCTTCGGATCCTGGCTGTTGCAAATGATGCCGACGCCCAACGTTCCCAAGACGTAGAAGAAGAAGATGCGGAACCAGGTAGCTTTGGCACAGCGAGGAACATTTCGACGAGGATCCTTCATCTCGCCTGCGCTCAGAGCAATGAAATCTGGTCCAGCGATGGAGAAAGCAGCCAGCACCATGACACTCCAAAAGCCAAGGAAGCGGCCTGTGGTTCCTTCAGTCATGTACTCGTGCATGGCTCCACCTTCTGACCAGTTGTGAAAGCCGTAAGCCCAACCCTTAGGATTTCCACCGCACATTGTGACGAGTGTGAGCAGAAGGAGGCCAAGGAGGAGGAGGATCTTTGTGCCGCCGAAGATGAACTCGGATTCACCGTACCACCTATAATTGGTCACGTTAGTAAGTTGAATAGACATATGATGGGGATTTGTCGTACTTGACTGCAAATAGGTTGAGGAAGACGCAAACAATCAAGGCCATGGCGACCCAAGCAGCATTATTGACGTTGATCTCCCAGTACCCCATGACGGTAACAACAGCAGAGAGCTCAGTGCAGAACAACATGGCACTCCCATAAAAGTAAGTCCAGCCAAGTGCAAACCCAAAAGCTGGATCAACATAACGACTCGCAAACTCGTAAACGCTTCCACGAATCGGCAAGTGAGCAACCATCTCGGCGACTCCAAGCGAGCAAGGAAGGATAAAGATGGTAGGGTAGATGAGGAATCCGAGGAGGAGGGACAGAGGACCTGCAGTCCTGAGCGCGCTGCCGATACCGACAAATAGGCCTGTGCCGATGGAGCTGGCGATTACCATGATCTGGAGATGGCGGTTTGACAGGCCCCGTTTGGTGGAGCCGTATTTGGCGTAAAGGTCATTACGGGCGGCAGTGTCCACGATGCCCTCAGCTGCGGAGGTCTCTCTGCATAGCTGGAGTGGGTCACCCGAAGGTTTGGTCTCCATAGAATTACCCATGGTTGTAATCAGGATGAAGAATGGAAGTATTGAGTGTCTCGGAAGTGACCAAAGATGAGCAAAGCTGTGTTTATTCCTGAAATGGAGGAGAGACCAAGAATTGAGGTTGCATTCTCCTACTTATAGGCTGGATCACTACACCTTATCTACACTTTCGGCTTTGTCTTGCCGCACTTCAAGTAGATTGTATCTCCCATGAAGCTGTTCCCCGGGATTAGTGCCGTAGACCTTATCGTTACCCCGGATTCTGGGGTCTTGGCCAACTGGCCGCCGGCGACGGAAGATGCCCGCACAATGCGTCGTCATTATGAACCTGAAACCAATCAAGGGAGACGTAACTGATTTACCACTTTATGGATTTGGAAAGAACAGCAGATGGGGGTTTTCTCCGCTGTGTTCCTGTTGCTCTTGTGTCATGTTGTATCAGCGGAGGAGGTCTAGATGATTTTAGTTAGCGGTTAGCCTAACGCCATGACCCTCATCTCTTAGAGATTCCAATCTGGGCTTAGGCCGGTTCTAGACCTGCACGATGCCAGGTTTGGAAAGTCGGAGCGGCTTGTTTGATTGGACATTGAACTCGCTTCTCGCTGAGAGCAATCATCAGATGATGATTGGATGGACCTCCATAACCGGATCTCTCCGACTTTCCTACCTGGGACGGCATGGAGAGGAGGGACGATGGCGAAGACGCGAGCATAAAGGAAGTCATGAGAACCTCATCCGACCACCTATTGAGACACCAGTATCGAGGTATCCTTCCAAAATGGCTTTGTTGTCGATTCCTCTCCTCGCTGCAGCAACGCTGCTTTTATTCGTCGTCGCTATTGTTCGGCGGTTATTCTCACCTTTGGCTCGTCTTCCAGGGCCAAAGCTAGGTCTCTTGACTCCATGGCAACTGAGATACCATGAACTTCATGGTAAACGGACACAATACGTTCACCAGATGCACCTGAAGTACGGTAATGTCGTCCGCGTTGCTCCTAACGAGGTCGTCTTTTCCTCTCTCGAAGCAATGAAAGAGATCTACCTTTCTAAGGGAAGTGGCTTCGACAAGCCGTCATTTTATGACCTATTCTCCCAGTTTGGTCTCAGGTAAGACATGTCAGCTCACGAACTCTAACTTCAACCCTAACAAACATCCAGGACAATGTTTTCGACTCGCGAAAAAGGCCCTGTAAGTGGTTCACTTGGCTTGGAAATGTACCTCGTCTAATTAATCCCAGCACAGCAAGAGAAGACGCATCATCGCAGATCGCTACGCCAACTCCAACGTCATCCGAGATTCTGCACTTCACGGCATTCAAGAAAGGTCGCAGAATTTTATCAAGAGATGCTCTGAAGCTCCAAGGCAGGAACTTGATGTTTACGTACGCAAGTCTCGGATTTTTTGGTGAACCCGATACTGACTTCATCTAGCTCTTCCTCCATTGCTATGCCTTTGACTGCGTAACGCATCATCTGTTTCACCCACACGGTAGTGATTCGATCCTCAAGCAGTCAGACGAAGAGACTCTGTGTGAGGCTGTCTTTGACAATAGTCTTGCCAGTAAGTATCCTCTACCGCGCCAATACTACGCCTAAAACTGACATCTTCCTCAAGGGCGCCTCTTCATCCATTACAATCCCACACTAGGTAGCCTCATGGGGAAACTCGGCGTCTTTGGCAAGTCTCGCGACATCCCCCAAACCAGACAACTCATCCTCGACGGAGCCACAGGTGGCCCTGTTGCTGATTTTACTCTCGTCAGCCGCATGCGCGAGGACAAGTTTGGCATGGGACCGATGGACATTGCTTCTGAATGCATGGACCACACCCTAGCCGGTATCGAGACAACAGGTGATGCACTCTGCTTCTTGATGTGGCAGATCTCACAGCCTGGTTACGAAATCATTCAAGAACGCCTCCGTGACGAATTTCGAGTAAATCAAGGGGTGTCTTTCGAACAACTCCCGTACCTCGAGGCAGTTGTCAAGGAAGGATTGCGAGTATTCCCCTCTATTCCCATGAGTTTACCTCGGTGTGTTCCCCCCGAAGGCGCATCCGTCGATGGCCACTGGCTCCCAGGTGGAACGCTCGTCAGCTGCCAGCCGTTCTCGATGCATCGAATGGATGAAACTGTGTTCCCAGACCCAGACAGCTTCAAGCCCGAGCGGTGGCTAGAGGAGAAGGGTCTGGCAGAGAGGAACCGACTGTTCTTTACTTTTTCCAACGGTGGACGGGCTTGTATTGGCCGACAGTAAGTTTCCACCCAGTTTAATATTTTTGGCCCCCTAGAGACTGACCCTTGTAGCTTGGCTGTGGCCGAGATGAAGACGCTGCTGAGGGATATCTACTTGAACTTCAAGACTACCCCGGCGGAGGGCATGGTTGCCGACATGAGCATGGATGACCAGATTTTTACGTCGAGGCCAAAGGATCAAAAGTGTATTCTCAAATTTTCGCGGTGGGAGGAAGAGGTATGAAATGAGATACCCAGTCAGAAAATTAAGGCGACGAGAATGGGTAGTGTCATAAAATGCTAGTAGTTTAAGACTATAAGAGTAAAGGATAGCTACACAGACGCATTTACAAGAACCCAATGTTACGCAACTCGTAACCCATCTCACCAAACTGCCAGTATCAATCGAGATCTAAACGTTTCAACAAGTGACAGCTCTAGAATTGAGATTTATTCTCCAAAGGCTAGGCCGGCCTAGACTTGCGTCAATACGTCAATGCATTTTGCATCTTTGGTACAGTAAACTGCTATCTTGAGAACCCTAAAAAGGCATCTCTCTCCCTTATTTCTTATCGAGTTATCAGAATCTCCCCTAGCACGGAAAGGTTGATCTCCTACCCTAGGCCAGCCCTGGCTTGGCTTGTCAATGACCGCCCGCTATTGGTCTAGCCCAAGCCAGCCCCATGTCTTCCCCGCGAGTCAAGATAAGGAACCCGATCAGCAACTCCCTCTTTCAACATACCTACCTACACAGACACAACCATGAGCACACAAGGTCGACTACCTCCAAGAATCACCCGGTCACGCGGCGGCTGCGAGCGCTGCCGAAGGCGACGCCAAAGATGCGACCAGAAGAAGCCATCCTGTGAGAGATGCGTCAAGGCGGAGGTTGGAGACGCCTGTCGCTATGAGCTCAAGTTGAGCTGGGGTGGAAGGTCGTTTCGGAAGTCACCTTTTGGCAAGTATCTCGACAATGTGGAGAGAGATAATGCTGTTGATGGTCATGGCTTTGTCTACTGCGCGCCTACGTCTCGTCCTCCTCCACAATCCCATTCTTTTGAACCTCCGGCATCATCACCGTCACCATCAGTGGCTTGCGGCTTCAACGAGCTAATACAGCCCGAGTCATCGCCAAGTCTGGAAACGGCTGATACTATGGACGACGACGCGGAACTCATCATCCCCCATAGCGACTCTCTAGAAATCGACCATGAGCTTGAGACAACGGACAACAACCTGATCCTCAAGCTCCCACCCCCAAGCCAAATATCCGTACTCCCTCCAATGGCCCACTACTTATTTCAATTCTACCTCGCCGAAACAATGCGTCTCACCGTCCCCAGCAGCTACGCCAGGACCCAGATCTGTCACTTCCTAGTCCCCATGTCGATGCAGCAACCCAGCCTACTATACGCCGTCATGGCCTTTGCCGCGGTTCATCTACAGGCTGCAGGAACCCTTCCCAAGAACCCAGGACGACTGATTGATACGCTGCAGTCGACGAGTATCCGACATCTGCGACAGCTGTTGACTGATGAGGACCCTATAGCGCAGGCTGCTGCACTAGCTACGGCGAGGACTCTTTGCCAGGCGCAGATCTACGGTGGGACAGCGTCCTGGCGTGTTCATCTGAATGGTGCGAGGGCGATTCTTGAATCATCTCACTTCAGGACTCGACTCCTTGATAGCTGCTCTTGCTCATCAATCAACGCGGACTTTCTCTCAAGTTGGTTCAACAACGCAGAAGCACTCGCTGCACTTAGCCCATCTGGTCTTCTCAACGGCCAGCTCCAAGTCGGGTGTCATTCAAGTCAAGGTCTTCGTTTCGACATGTTTGGCGGCGTCATGTCTGATCTTCCCGATCTTTTCAGGGAGGTTGGGGCGCTGGTAAAAGAGAGTCGTCGACAGCAACACAACCGAATACCCGAGAGCACCATCTTGTCAGAGACCGATATTGCCCAGGAAGCCGATGCCTTGACGCGAGAGATTTACTACAGGCTGGAACGTGATTCAGTTGAAAACCTGGCGCTTCAACCGGATATGCTCATGGGGCTGTCGACAAATGACATACACGACTACGCGTTGAGCAACGCCGGATTTCTCTACACTGCACTCCTTCATATTCACTGCGGAGTACGAGCGCTGTCCCCGTACGCAGAAGATGCCCAATTCTGCGTCAACCAAATAATACAATGCGCTCAAGACATGACTTGCTCCTCTGGTTTATCACCTAGAGTCTTGCTCGTCGCTCCCCTCTTCACGGCTGGGATCTGTGCCACGGGCCCTGCACAGGAGAGCATACGGTCTGCATTGACAGACATCGGGCGGTGGATGAGGACACCGCACTTGGCAAAGACTCTGGCGTTATTGGAGGACATTTGGTTGCAAGCGCCTACAGAACCCCAGAGTTCCCGCGTTTGGTCGTGGTTTGGTGAGTTGTTTAGTCTCGTAAGTGAACAAAGCTAACTAGTTACAGATAAGATTAACGTTGACTTTCTTCCTTACTAAGGGTGATGCAAGGTGCTCGGGGTGGTTTTTTTAAACTAGATACAATAGGGGATAACCAATGAATCAGTAAACTTTCTTGCTGAAAAGCTTTGCCGTGCAATTAGCAATGGGCATTATTGGCCGTGGACATGTTCTAGGTTCAAGGGCCGGACATGTACTCCGTAGTGAGCCTGTCATTACGTTCAAATACATGCACCTGAGGCGGCGGTTACTAGCCGACTTCAAGATTAATATTATCCTTGGAAGAGACCATCAGCTGCAAAAAGAAAAGACCAAGTTATCAACTCGCATAGGTATGCTGGGCGAGCTTTTGCAGTTTTGGCTTCCCTATCGACACGTCTGGTACCAATACGCGCATGTCACTGATCACTTGTTCAAAGGCTACCAAGAACGAGAACGGGAGAGTTCATTTGGTCTAGGGGTAAGTAAAAAAAAAAAAAAAAAAATGTACAAGTGTAAAATTGCAACAGAAAGATCTCCAATTGTCCCCTCTCCATGTGATACGTGCAAGCATTTACAGGGCAGAGTTGTCACCGCAGCTGAAGCTGCCGTTAACTCCCTTGTCACTAGCAAAGATGTCCAGCATCTGTGTGATAGAAGACCAAAGACCACAGCCGTTGAGGAAAAACGCCCAACCGACGATAGAGAGGTTCAAGCAGGTAAAGGCAATCTGCTTAGGGCTCTTGAAGTAGCTGCCCTTGTTCCAGCTGAACCAGAGAACACTGGCAAGTCCGAAAGAGAACCAGGCGTAGGTAGTTGCCGACTGGATAGAGACCAGGGAGTCGAAAATTGGGATCGCGTTGGAGATGATAAAGGCGATGATCCAAAAGACTGTGGCGATTGTGACCCAGACGCTCCAGGACTTGGGGGTGTTGGCCGTGATCTCGTTGAGGGCGTTCATCTTGCGCATAACAACGACGAACACATACTTGATACCGATGTGGCCATTGGCGAGAGCAGCAGTTACAATAGCCGGGATGACGATTCCATAAGCTGCCTTGGCTGCGATTCTAGGCGCCGCACCGAGAGCGGGAGAGGTCGTGTACTCTCCAGAAAGACAGTAGATTCCAACGGCGAGAAACGTGTAGAAGCTGGCACCAATAACACCAAGCCAGCTAAGAGCCCAAGGGAAATCCTTGACGGGGTCTCGCATCTCGGCCATGTACGAGACGTAAGCGTGGTGTCCCGCAAAGGCCCAAACAATCTTGAGGACTGCGTTGAAGATTGTCTTGAAGCCAGGGTTGTTCACAACCTTGAGATCAGGCTTCCAACCGTCTTCTGCTAGATTCGGCTTTGAGACTCCAATGCTGATCATGGTGATCAAAACAGCTGCGACGATGCTGATCATGCAGGGCAAGCCGCTCTGCGCCACGAACTTCATGGTTCTCGGGATGCAGAGGATGTAAGAGATGAGACAGGCGATACCGATGAACCCGACAGTGCACATGGAATGATCGCCAATCGAGTTGAAACCAATGGAAAGCGTGACTGAAGCTGAAGCACAGCACATGTTCAGCTGGATCACAAAGGCGATGCCCACGATAACCTCCCAGAACCGACCGCCAGCCGTCCTAGCCATGTCGATGACGGTTACACAATGAGGGTGACGGCAGTAGAATCGCCAGAATTCATAGCCCGTATACCAAGCAAGCAATGCCGTTCCCCAAGTAACAATGATTCCGGGGACGATTCCAATATCGCGGTAGGCGGAGGGCAGACCGAGGGCGGCGATACCGAATTGGTTGGTGAGAAGGGCAAAGAGAGTACTCTTGCGACCCATCACACGAAAGTTCTTGCCTCCCTCACCGCCAAAGACGCCGCCAACTTCTTCGCTGGCGGCGGGCTTGATATCGAAGTCGGTTCCTGTCTCATGGCCTGAATCGTGGGCGGCTTTCTCTACGTCGGAGGGCTTGCGGTCGAGGTTGGCACCCTTTTCCGCGGGGCTTGCGTTGATGGATTCGTTCGGGGCAGACATTGTGATTTATTCGACTCGATCGAGTTTGGTTGAATTGGGGGACTTCAATGGAGGTCAAGCCTTTGTCCAGTCGCGAGGACTGAATCCAAGAAAGAGAAAACAAAACTCGGTTGAAAGATATAATCGAATTCGATAGTAGGACTCTGAAGAGCAGATAAGGGGGAAGTGGCTGCAGATTCGAGTGCTGAATCATATTTCGCCCGATTTCCTGCAGCTCAACGAGTTTAAATAGTTAATGAAAACCTACTAAAGCTTTGCCAAGTCCGTAGTCACAGAATAATTCTCGGGGGTTGATCCATGGTGGTTAAACGCCTCAGCGTCTGATGTTAGAAACCTGTAGCCTGTCAAATTCCCTCAGGGCGAACGAATCACCTCAAAGATAATATCTCTTCACCGTGTACGATCAGCGGACACAAGCTGGGCGCTCCCTACCCCGGGGAAGCTCCCCATGGGGCATTGGGGTATCGAAAACTGGGCAGTGGAGTGTTTGTGATGACGAGACCCAACTTCCGTCACGTCATGGAGAAAAAGCAGACGTGTTTCCGCCCGGGGAAGTCAGGGGGCGGAGGACCCGGAGTTGAGGGGATTTGGACGACGCCTGGTCCCTGATCAAGAGGGTGGCTCTTGGTGTCTTGGCAGAGATACAAAGTGAAGCCATGGCGAAGTGGAGTTTGAAGGCAGTAAAAAACGGAATCAAGGGATAAGAATGGGGCCTCAAGAGTTTTGTGGTTCTCGCACCGTCGTTGTCGTCTTCTGAGTGTATAGGAGACAGGGGTCGGCTTCCACCCCGGTGTACTCGGAGACGGGAACCGATCCCTGGTGGTTTCAAGGGGGGTTGGAACAAACTTCAGCCGCTTTGACTTAGCTTCGACAAGCCAGAGGTCAGATTGGGGGTCCACTATGTTATCGGATATCACAACCGATCCTGGCAAACAGTGTAGCCTCATCCCAACTACAAATATTTACCACATGCTCTCGATTGGTGCACGGAAGTTTGCAGGAATGCCTGAGATCCACCGGTTGGGATCCTTGTGTTCGAGGGTAGTACCTCATTTAACTGTCGATCGGGGCTGTTGGTTCGACTCGTGTTTAGCAGCCTCAATCTTACGGTCAAGGAGACTTGGTTTCACTACAGGAAGGGTCTTAAATGCCTGCCGCTTTGAGGCATCTTCTTTCGAACTGCCTTATTCTCGGGAATAAATCTGCTGCCAGAGTTCATTCATACCTTACCTATCCCCGAATGTTGGGCATCCAGCGTAACGTTAACGTCTCTTCCTGCCAAGGGTCATGAGCTGGACATGCGACGAACAGGATATGAACAACGCTGTCTCCGAGGCATTTATCAAATAATACCTCATCTCTCTCTCTTGGCTCGTTTACCGCTTACGGTCGTTTCTGTTACAAATCGCCGTCTGTTCGCCCAGACTGACGATGGAGACCCAGGGATCAAGCACCTCGAGACTTCACCATATTTGGTCACCTTAGCCGCATTATCGTGCGTCATAGAGGACGGCAATTATCCCTACTGGTTCCAGGGCCGTGGATAAAGTCCCAGGGTTGTCGCGTGGGAGCCGCCATGCACTGTCCCACAATTTGAGCTGCACCCTCGGGAGGGATCCCGTTGATGCAGAGAATCGCCTTCTAGAAGGACGTAAGATGTTTCGGATGAAAGACGGGAATGCTAATGATTGTCATATCACTATCTGAATCGCCTTTCAAATCACAAGAGTCGAGAGTGTATGAAAGTGGCGTTCAACGTTACAAGAAGCTACTGTCAAAGTCAGCGTGGTTCCCCTTGTGGTGTACCCCCGGGTCTAAAGTTTCCTCTCGGCTTGTCGCTTCCTCCGAGCTCATTCAGGCAAGGACCCATTGCCATCTGCGGAATGCCAAGAAACCCCGTTTCAGCTGTGACCAGACGCTCAAGGCATGGTCGGTCTCACCGAGCCTCTTACCCCCCACGCGTCAGCCAGTCAGAAGAGTATACGTATTCTCCTGATCTCTCCCGACCTTCCGAAAGGGTTCAGCGCTGCTTAAATGCGTCGTCAGGCCAAGGGAGTTGGCTTACTACGTATGGCAATGGCCCTGACCGTCAGTGGATCTGACCTGAAGATCGTCTGCGAACCCAAAGGCAAAGACTTTTTGTCGTTTTGAGGCGTTTTCTACGAGCTTTCCAGAATGAGATACAAGTATGATCAACAGACGTGGCGCATTAGTTACATATGCAAACGTAGTTCGTGACAAACTAACATACCCAACATGGAGACGCGTGCCGCTGGATCAACCGATGTTCTAGGGAGGTCTTGCACACGTCAGAGTCTCACGTCCGAGTAAGAAAGAGCTTTGCTAGGGGCATAGCCAAGGCTCTAGACTTCTCCGGCTGGAGTGATAGTGGCCATGAACCATACTCCAGCTCAGTTCAGTTCAGCAGACCACACCCCATCGCATGATAGACTCGGCTTCACGGCGACCCACTACCACGGGTAGAGCTAGGCAATAAGTAGGGTCTTTACTTATTCGTATAGTAGAGGCACCCCCTGGAGCGGTCCTGGGCGAGTCCAAGCATCGTGGGGATTTGACGATTGGGCCGATAAGCCGGAAGCCTAAGTAATAATGTATCAACTTCATGACGTCCAAAACGTAGTATACATATCATCCTGGACCATCCAGGGATCCATGGAATGGTAGTCCGGCAGGCAAACGGACATAATAAAGGGTAAGTATCCCAGTCACCGAGATATGCAGCGACACCGATAAGGATCGGCAAACAGCTTTCCATATCTTGACAGAGCCGTATTCTCCCGAAGTTATCTGTAAGGATCAAACTTGCTGGGTGTTTGGACGCCAGACGCTGGCTCGATAAGCCGGGATGGCCAAAAAGAGGCTTGGCTTCGGCCCCAAGAGGAAGAAACTCAGAATTAAGTCTCTCAGTGGACTCATAGGAATACAATCCGACAGGCTTTGGATGGTTAAAGCTATAATGTAAACAAACGCAAGTTTGGGTAGTGAAATCCTACGGACACCGCGGGATTGTCATATCATTCGAGTATTTGTCTTCCTGGAGAGAAAATCAAGAGTCATGGTACAGCCATCTTGTTCTCATAGGATTTATTTTCTAAAAGACCTCAGCCTTCACCGGGACAAAGAATATGGGGCTATAGAGGTATCTCCGTATGCATTTCTTTAATGCAAATTTGCACTCTAATTCTATATGATAGACCTAAAAATATGATAATAAGAGAAATATTTCTACTTTATGGTAAGAAGAGGGCACCAGCACTCCCCTCTGACCACGTCATGACCATTGTCTTGAGTTCGGAACGCAACCAGAAACCGGTGACCGTCAAGTACTTGGGCAAAGAGACGCGACGTCTTTGATACGTTACGCTTAAGCCAAGAACAACTTCTGGGTGTGATGAAGCTGGTGGTGGCTGTGACAACTGCCAAGCAAAGACTCCTCGATGGTGGGTACAAAAGTCTGGGTCTGCTGACACCCTCGTCATTACGGTAACAAACGTTATTTACCCCCTTCACTTGTGACCCTCAACCTGATCACGACATTGAAGGGTCCAGCTGGGCGCATTGCTGCCCAACCCCAGAACTTGCAAACCCCCCCTACGAAATCTGGGGGAGAGCTTCATGCCCACATTCACGATTGAACCCCGTTCCCCGCCTCGTGAGTGATGATATCGCCAAGCTATGGGGGTTACATAATCTGGGGAAACTGCCAA